>JAQGBJ010000521.1:0-38689 GCA_034698345.1 Sphaeridia pumilis | reverse complement strand
TGACCCGATTTTGACGAAACTAAATTTGTTGGATAGGAAATTTTGCTAGCTGCAAGATGGTGTGTCGAAATGTTATGGGCCGGTGATGGGCGACTGCCATTGACCGCCAAGTGCTCTAACCTCGATTCCATGTAGCCACGTTGCAGCAAGCGAGACGCTGTCAGTCTTTGTCATTTTGATCGCTTCCCACTTGACTTACGTTGCTGATTTTTTGTCAGCAAGTGCTCAAAGAGTTAATTGCCATTCCAGTTTTAACAGAATTCAGATCGGCCGAACGGTTCAAAAGTTATAGCTCAGAGCCTAGGCGGAACGGACTTTAGAGAAACCCTGTACATGATTAGAAAGCTGCTGGAAGGAAACGTTGGAAATGAATGAATTTCAGAGTAAACAATCAGATACGTTGGAGAAAGTAATGTTTGTAAGGGTAAACAAAGAATTCAGTTCAGGGTTCTAGAGTAGGGAGGAGAGCATTAATTGAAATTGAAACGTAGAACTGAATCTAATTGAATTGATATCCTATGCCGTCGAACAGAATTGATGTTAACTGAATTGATAAAACCGTTGGGTGATATTGAAATTGATAAAACCGAATTGAAATTTTTTGTTTTAATTTTCCAGCGATGCTTCGTCCCCATCAGGGTACCAAGGTCCTGCATCACCTGTTGCGTCTAGTCCACCAAAGGCTGATATAGAGCAAGATAGTAATGGTGCCGTAGCTAGTTTCGATGATGCCAAGGCACAAGGCAACAAGAGCCAAGTAGGCCACGATGTTGTTGATGAAGGTCGTCGAGGGGAAGGAGATTCGAATAGTGTTTCACAGCAGGTAAAATTTGCTTTCAGTTTTCATAATCAGATTTGATGATTAAAAGTATAGCCATGTAATGATGACTTGATTTACAGGTTGAAGAAAGCAATCAGAGCGAAGCCAGGGACTCGACAGCTGATGGTGAAAGCCAAAGTAGCATCAAAGCGTCGGAACAGGATGAATCTATGGACACTACAGTTGAGACTGAAACCGGCAAATCAGCCAAGCGGCCACAGGCGGATGTCGATCCTGAGGACTTGGAAGAAGGAGAGCTTGAAGAATCCGATGAAGAAGAAGGTAGTGCAAAGACTGTTCCTGCTGTTGCAGTTAAAGAAAAGGGCAAGACTCCAGGGTCTATTTTGGAGCTGGAAAAGAAGCAAAAGAAGTTGCTAGAAGAACTGGAAAAAAGTAAGCAGAAGGAGCGGGAGGAACGGAAACGGAAGGAACGTGAGCGGGAGAAAGAAAAGGAGCGAGAACGTGAAAAACGCGAGAAGGAAAAAGAAAAGAAGAAACGAAGACATTCTGATGAAGACAAAGACAAACATACGAATAGCAAAAGAAAACGAGAGGATGAGTCTGACCGTAGTAATCATCGGGGTGGTGCTAGTCCTAGTAATGTCAAGGCTGCTGATGATCGGCATGAGGAAACTGACAGGTAATTTGAACTTGATTTGATCAGTCTGTCTTTTGACCGAAAAATAATATTTTATGATTTTTGTGACCTTTGTTTCAGACGTCGTCACAACAGAGATGATCAAAGAGATGACAGGCCCGCGGGCAGACGTGGAGGTCCACCAGGACGACGTGATGACTTTCCACCCAGGCCGGCCAAAAGTGATACCATATGTTCATACTTTATGCAGGGCAAGTGTCAAAAATCAGCTGATGAATGCAACTTTTCGCACGACGCTACACCACCAAGGAAATATGAGCTTTGCAAGTTTTGGATGATGGACTGTTGTGCGAAGAAGGAGAAATGTCTGTACCTCCATAATGACTTTCCTTGTAAGTTCTATCATACTGGACTGGTATGCAAGGAAGGCCCTGACTGTAAATTCAGTCATAATCCGTTGAGCGAACAAACTAGAGTTGTACTCTTAAAGGTAACATTTAATTCACCATTGACATTATTTTAACTTTACGATGAATCTGTTTTGACTTAAGTTGTTATCGTTTGCAGCATATTGAGACAGCTCCGAAAGAAATTCTCGGAGATTTCCCAAGGCTCAGCCGACAAGGAGCTATCAACCTCATTAGTAAGATGGAGGCAAGAGTTGCTGCAAATCAGCGTCGTCAGAATGAACGAGAACGAGGTCGACCCCATTTCTCTCCACCTCACCACAATCAGCATAATCACCATGGACACGGCGGCCATGGATCTCCACATGATGACAGAGGTCGCCGGAGTCGATGGGAACAGCCTAATAAAGATGACAATGACAAGTTGCAAGAGCTTATGCAAGAAGCTGGAATCGCTAACTACTATGACGAAGCAACTGAAGCGCCAGATTCGACGATGCGTGGTCAAGCTCCTTCAAAGTCGATGCCAATGGCCAATAGTGGACCTGGACTTCTTCCAACTCCTCCAATATTAGGCAATTCTAATGTCGGCAGTGTTCCACCTCCACCTGGACCTAACCCCTTCACAAGTGCTTTATCAGGCATGTTGGCTTCCATGTCAGGCCCTACTCCAGGTATAAATCCGTTGTTGGCCAACCCGCTTCTGGCGAATCCACAACACCTTCTTCAATCATTATTACCTGCCTTTGGAAGTGGTGGCCCCACCGCGGAACAACTCCAGGCCGCTCAACTGCTGCTTGCTCAGCAGTTCTTAGCCACACCTGCTGCGACGGTAACCCAACCAGAAATAAAAACTGAAATACCGTCTCTGTCACCTTCGAAAGCAAATGGAAACACCGCTTCAGCTAGTCCCATGGATTTAGAGCATCTACCCAAGATGCAGCAAGAACTATTCAAACGAATCCAAAACTTTCAAACGAAGAAGCAAAGTGAAGTCAAAACAGAAGCGGATGATGATGCCGCCCCTCCCCCAGACGATAACTGGTATAGCTCTGATGAAGAAGACAGAGGATCTAAGGCGGACCGGAAGCCATCGCTTAACTCAATACTAACTGCTATACGACAAGGAAATCAAAATGAGGATGTGAAACCGTTTAGCAACAATAACCTTGGTGATGTTGACTTGCGGTCATCGTCATTTGGTGATATGGACTTCCGACTTCCACCGTTGAGGCAGTCTGAACAACTTCAAGATACCGATTTACGCTCTGGTCGCTCTTCTGATGGCTTCAAGAAAGTACCTGATATGCCTGCGCAAGAGATATTCGCTGGACCAAGCTCTCATAGTGGTATACAATGGAAAGTCAAGGTTGTTGCGAATGTTCGCCCAGTAGACTATTCATACGTCAGAAATACGCTGCAACCTTCTCAAGTCTTGTGTGATCCAAGACTGAACCAGAAAATGACCTCTTCAACGCCACCCGGTCCTGCTAGTCCGCCCCCAGCTGCCCAAAGAATGTCTCCTGTCGCTGACTTCGTGGATCCTCGCATGAGAAGAGGTGCTCTAAAGTAAGTATTCCTTATTTTGCAACTAGGCTCTGAATCCATTCCGGAAGTTGCATTACTTACACACTTTTGTCTTTGCAGAGAACCTCGCTCTTCAGCCTTCACAGGCCAAGAAAGTCCCGGTCAAGGTCCGCCACCAAACAGTATGCCGAATCCATTCAACCCATTTGAGGCCACACCTTCCCCAATCGCAGGCTTGGCCCAAATGATGCAAGCTGCCATGGCTGCATCAGGAAACAATCCAGCCGGTCCCAATGCTTTTATGCCGAATTTACAACCAAACCCTTTCGTTGTACCAGACCTGAGTAGTATAACCGCAGCCGCCCAAGCTGCCGCAGCGGCACTTCAACAGCAGAACGCCCAATCCTCTTCTAACCCAAGGCCTCCGTTTCATCAACCAAAGAGTTCCTGGGAGACTAGGTACCAACAACAAGGCTCTGGAGGCGTAACTCCTCCCATTTAGAATTTCGTCGGGCAATACTATAATTGATATTAACCTGTAAAGGTTAAAAGCTTCAGCTCCGTTGCTGAATCCAAGCCAGTCATTTCTCTGCTATTTTCCTCTGTACTTGTGATTTTTCTGATGCTACCATACAAAGTTAAATACTCCTTGTTGTTGTGAGCTGTCTTCCTGAGAAGCTATCAAGGAAACCTTGTTAAATGCAATCTGTAGTCTTTCTATGTGCAATATTGTTAAGATTTTGTATTGCAACCTAAATTACGTGCCGTAAGCATAGTCTTGTTGGTTTACTCATATTTTGTGATGTAGTGTTTCCCCGCAACATTGTTTATATTAAATGTTATGGAAGGTAAAAGGCCTTGATCAGTTCTTCTAGTTTATCAACGGCTGTAGTCCGTATGCATAATCAAAGCTAATCAAGCCCCATGACCTGGTTTAATTTATGCACTTTTATCATCTAGGCAGAATATTTTATCTCAGGTACTTCGTGCGACTTCGGACATTTTGGTTTTCATCAGTTTCGATCGATCCGTCGGTATAGACATCATACGATTCGTATGCTCACGTACCGGCCGCAAAAATCAAAACAAAGATCAGCTGGCGCCACACGAAAATTCAAACTCAGCCAGCATTCGATACATGTGTCTTCTGGTTTTCCGCATGTCTTTGTTGATTTTCATTGAAAAAGTTTTGTTGTTATTCGAAATTCGAACGGTTGATACTCAGATTGACATAACCTTGATTCTGTAATTAAGTACTGTGAGTGAAACAAGCCGGATTAGCAAGTGTTTGAGTGTTTCAAGTGCTGAATGACGCTTAACGGACATTTCACAGTCTGTTCTCGTGATCCTGGAAAATGACACCAGTCCAGACGTCCAAAGTCCATCTCTGTAGAGCTTGAAGTTCTTTTTATGATACTTATATCTCCGGCTAATCAATGGGTGGGTTTCATTCTACATTTCCATATTCAGCAGTGAAAGAAAATTAGAGAAATTGGTTTGATTTTGGAATCTATGGTCAATAGTTTGATTTAAATTACAGAAACAGGAGACAAAATGGAACCCACAGAAGCAGAACTTCGAGAGGCTCTAATTGAGGAGAAAATCCAGGGCGAAAAGTTGGGAATCGGCAACCTGGACAGTCCAACCGATCAGGTCACCGCCAGCATTCCGATCCAAGACTACCGAGAAGCGTTGAAGAATCTTCCTTCAAACGCCAAACTTCTTTCAATTGACATTGGAGGTTCATTGACAAAAGTAGCTTACTTTTCAACCGTCTCACATAGAAGGGTCACGCTCCGAGAAAACCGAGAAAAGAGTCCAAATGCCCGTGGAGATTCGCCTGAGTTTCAATACGAGAACTGGGAGAATCCAAGACTTCATTTCATCAAGTTTGAGACAAGATTCATTGAAGATTGTTTGGAGTTCATCAAAAGCCATTTGAGCCCGTCTGATTGTAACGCAAAAACTACAATCAAGGCAACAGGTAATAACACATTCGAAACTTATTGAAGTCAACTGTTTAAAGTGGTATTGACTTTTAGTTTGCTTTCAGGTGGTGGAGCAAGAAAATACAAGGAAATGATTGAAGCCAAACTCGGAGTTGGAATAGACAAAGAAGATGAAATGCAATGTCTGATCAAAGGAGCCAACTTCCTGTTAAAGAACGTACCCGGTGAATCCTTCAAGTTCAGCCTCAACCGTACAACCCAGACTGGAGAATACAAGTTCCAGGCTCCGACCGCCAATATTTTCCCATACTTATTCGTGAATATCGGTTCTGGAGTGAGTATGCTCAAAGTGGACAGTGATGACGAATATGAACGAGTTGGTGGAACTGCGACCGGCGGAGGAACTTTTTGGGGAATCGGATCGTTGATAACGGGGACCAAAGACTTTGACGAGTTGCTGGAAATGGCTGGGAGAGGAGATAACCGTAAAGTAGACATGTTAGTTAAGGACATTTATGCAGGAAGTCTTTCGAAATTGGGCCTGGGGGAGGACACTATAGCCTCGAGTTTCGGGAAATGTGTTTGGAGTACTGACTACGACAAGGCAGATTTGGCAAGGTCACTGTTGTTCACTATTGCGAATGATATTTCACAGATTGCTAGTTTGTACGCTTTGAGGTATGGGTTGAAGAAGATATATTTTGGAGGATACTTTTTGAGAAATCACCCTGTGAGTATGGCGGCAATCAGTTTCAGTATCAAGTATTGGGGTAAGGGGGATATTGAAGCCATGTTTTTGAGACACGAGGGGTATGTAGGGGCTCTGGGGGCTTTTTTGATGGGGACTGAGGATGATGAGGAAGAAGGGTCATGGACAGAGAACTATGTGGGATCTACACATTTGTTGACCAGTAAGTTGTGGATTTTTGTATACTTCTGATGCCGTTTCAGAAATGTACTAACTTTTTTTCTTGTTTCAGGCGGCGGAACCCCTGTTGAGCAACTAGCAATTGACAAGTATGAACCAGTGGGCTTCTTCCCTTTGCTGCATTCTACCACTGATTACACGCCAGATACTTTGGATCTTGCTCTGGATGCTGAGGCTAGAGAATATTGGATGCAGTGCTTTGCTAGTAAGTCAACAGGAAAGGAAGTAATTTTTAGATCCATTTCAATTGGTTCTGACATCACGATTTTTTCAGCTTGGATAGACAAAGTGCCCACTCGAGCCCTAGAATCGCAGCCCAAAACATCTTCCGCAGTAGACAGAGCTCTAAGATGTCGCCAGAAGCTCCTCTCACGTCTTCAAATCTTGAAGAACTTTCCGTTCGCGTTTGGCAACCTCAGCATAAGGTCTCTGTTGGACATGATAGAGCAGACGCTCCGAGAATACGACTTTCCTGACCCGTATCTGGTTCAGAAACAGGCTGAGAACAGAATAGCTCTGGTTGAGTTTCCGTCTAGAATTCAGTACATTGACTCACTCGAAGACCCGACAGTTGAGCTCATCAAAGGTATATTCACTCTATACTACAACCACAGAGTGCAAATGTCTGCAGGAACTAACAGAAGTTTTGATTTTATAGGCGTTCTGGCTGGAAACTTCTTCGATTGGGGAGCCAAAGAAATAGCAAAGATTCTGGAAGGTCCGGACATGTTCGGCTTCCTTGAAGCCCGGAATAAACTCCTGCCTAGGCCGTGGCTGATTGATAAAGTTGACGATTGGACCAACCGTATTCAGAATGAACCACCGCATAAATGTGTTCTTATTTTTGTCGATAACTCGGGATATGATTTCATTCTTGGAGCTTTGCCTTTGGTTCGTTGGTTTTTGAAGCGTGGGTCTCAAGTAAGTTGGTCCATCTTGAAACTATCACAAACGTATTTGGTTTTTTATATCTTGTGTATCTTATAGGTGATCTTGACAGCAAACAGTCAACCAGCCCTCAACGACATGACCTATCGAGAAATGTTCCCTATCATTCAAGCAGTCAGCATGAAATGCAGTATCATCCGAGACGCCGTGGACGACAAGAGACTCCATTTAGCCCCAAACGGTCAGTCATCGCCATGTCTAGATCTATCTCGGGTCAGCCATGAGCTAATTCGTCTTGTAGAAGAAAAAGAAGTTGACCTCGTTGTTGTCGAGGGCATGGGCCGTGCAATACATACTAATCTTCTTGCCAAATTCAAGTGTGAAGTAATCAAACTAGCTGTTATCAAGAATCGGTGGCTGGGACAAAGGCTCGGAGGTGACATCTACAGTATAGTTTTCCAGTATGAACGATAGGTGATACACAAGTCGCTCAAGCTCTTAAGACGATACCTTAATGTTTGTACTTTGAAAAGATTAAACTCATGTACCACATTCAAGTTGACAAATGATTTACTAACTATAAAAATGGCTGCGAATTCACTAATACCACACGCAATTCAACATTAAACAGGAAATAGATGACTTGAAATGGACTTGCATTAGCTTGTACTACTCTAAGGGTTCTTCTGACACCTTTACATGTGTTTCGCCTATACCAGAAAGAATCTGTGTCTAGCTGCATACAAAATTAGTCTTCTTTGGTTGCAAAATAGAAAAACTGTACACTTTAGCTTCTAGTCGAACTATAAATTAGGAGTGAGAAGCTGGAATACGAGGAAAGAGATATAAATGGTAGGACATATCACAATTCACAATTACATGGCGAATTTACAGAAAACAATTGTTGGGCGAGTTCTACAACGCTATTGCTTTTTACCAGGAATTACGTAGAATTCTTTGTAAGTATTAGTATTACTAGCATTGATACTGCCTGACGAAGAATTGCTCGCGCAACTTCTTCGGTCCACAGTTCCTCCGTCCTTCTGACCGGAAGAAGGCTTGGGAGGAACTGGCGGAGGCGTTTTGTTCCCGTTGACTTCCGAGTTCGCATCGCCTTTCGGTGGTCTTGGTGGTGTCATACTGCCAATCAGTTCTCGGATCCTGCTGGGTGGCATGACAATGTACTCACTTGCATTTTCGCTTCGTCTCAAACTGGTCCTGTCTGAAGAAGACATGGAAGAGAGTGGTGGAGTTCTTGGTGGCGTGAATGATGGTGGTGTATTGGACGCTCGTTCGTTCAACGATGTAAGACTGTGCGGTTGACTGTCAAAGTTTCTGTTATGGTCACTGTCGATTGAAAGAGACTTCTTTTTGCGATTAGGAATAGGAGGTGGCTGAGACGATGGTTGGCTGTAGAAGTCTTCGTCTTCAGAATGTGTTCCGTTGTTAAATACGACGTAGTTGCTGGACAAGGATGAAACTGAGATTCGGTTTCCGTTCATGATTGCACCATTGCTGTTTGGCACTGGTGGAAGTGGTGTGCTGCAAGAACATAATCAGGCATCAGATGAAAAATTAGCAATTTCAAAGAGTTACATGCCAAATTCCCAATGCCAAATTCTTACTTGACAATGGATGAGTTGATCCGTAAACTTTCATGACGAGTAAGCATTGGCGGCAATCCGATACCCTCCAAACTGGATTTCATATTGTTGAAGCATTCAACCAATCTAGTGTGCAGAGGCTGAACACCGGGTGGTATCAGTTGACCATGGAGAATCAACGCTTTATCCAGGATTTCAAGCTGATTTCGTATTTGTCTTTTGAGATTATTCACATCGTCCACGGCGTCTGGGTGAGTGCTCAGAAAATCTGGGGTGAAGAATGCATCTTGGTACTTCGGAATCCCTCCTTGAACATTTGCGTCCAAGATTCCTTGAAGTCGCATACTTAGCGGGTTGACGTTCAAAGCAACGGTGCTTTCGTAAAAAGTTTCTACTAGACTCTCCAGCTGTGCATTAATGTCCATCACTTTTTCAGCAGCAAATTTTACAGGAGTGAGCACAGTGACGACCTTTGAAGTGACTAGGGAGCATCGAAGAATGCCAGGCAAAGGGTTAGCTGTTTCCAAAATCGTTCTTTCAATATAGATACTGCTGACGTCATCAAGGTTCTTGCTAAGCGCATGGTCATATTGAAAACGACTTATGTTGTTCGTGTTGTAATACAACTTGATTCGTGATGGTGCGTTCTGATACGCTGTGGATGGGTGATTTGGTAGTGGTTTGACACTTCGAATTAGGATATCTGCAAGACAATTTTTCATTCAGTTGGATTTCATTAAGCTTTTTCAACAAAGTAGTGAGAAACCTTTGCCAAAACTTACATTTTCCCTGAGAGTTTGTCATGTTAGTATCCGGATTGGTATTTTTCAAAAGTTCCGCATCTGGCCATTCTTCAACGATCCTTTGTACAAAACTGGATATTCTTTCATAGTCGAATCCACGGAAGATAAACTCCTTGTTTCGGTTGAATCTCGGAAACCCTTGACCGATGAACGATACTCTGAAATATTCTGGTTCTGGCCGTAGCTGGGTCTGAATGTTTGTAAAAAAGGAAGCAGTCTTCATCAAACAATTGCTGAGTTTCGTATACTCGAATCGGTCTTCATAGATACTGGCGAGCTCCTTGCATAACGGAATACCGCATTCCCACAGCTAGAACATGACAAGTTTGAGTTTAAAAGATTCACTTTTGACAAATAACCATCTGTTTTGATCCCCCACATACCTTGCCTTTGTCGAAATACTGTATAATTTGCAGCTGCAACGCTTCTTTCCTCTCGTAGTCGACGCCAAAATTCAGCAGTTCCGAGTGTAGCAGTAATGTGAATCCAGCTTCATTCCAATTCTCGCTAGTGACATGAAGGTCATGCAGCTTGTTGATATACTTCAAGTACAGGTGGCGAGAATCAATAAGTTTGAAGAAAATGAGCAAATTGTTGATGCACTGCATCTTCTTATTCTTGTTCTCAATGTCGTCAGGAACAACCCGGAAGTCGAACAGAATTTCCATGAGAGCTTTCATCGACGCAATGAGGTTCAGTCCTGCTGCTTTCCAAGAAGGGTCTAGCTCTTCAACTTTAGTTGCAAGAGTGGTGTAGAACTGATGAATAAACCTTTCAGTTCCTTTGTTTTCCATGATGAAAGTGTCCAAGCGTTCAATCAGTTCCAGTTCAACCTTTGAAACAAAGTTGCAATATTAGTACAGTTCAACTGGAAAATCTCGAAATGTAATTGCAGTACTTACCACATGAAAATCCCCAAAAGCTTTAAACTGTGTGTCAATCAAGTCAATGACAAGAGGTAGGAGAGATCTTCCAAGTTCTTCAACCGGGAGCATTGCCACAAGCAAGATTGGTCCCATCAGTCCTGGCACAAAGTGTATCTTCTCCTCAATGCAGTTCCACACCCCCAGGATTTCTCTGCACATCAGTATTCGCATGTCGCCATATTCTTGAAACACCCATTTTGCCTTGCCTTCCCGAAAAGTCTCCAGTTGCAAGCAAACCTGGAGGATGAAGCTGAAGCAAATGTTGAAGTACTCGACGAAAAGGTCTGCGTCGTACTTGGGCTTCAGAAAGTAGCTCACGATTATGCTTGAGTAGTTTCGGACTGCTTTCAGGATAACCGAGCTGGTGAGGACTTTCATCTTGAACCAGTCATCATTGAAGACGTCGAACTTTATCAAGTCTCTAAAAACGTAGAGTGACCGAAGAATGAAATGACGAATTTGGCTCAAATCTTTGAACTCATCAAAAATTCTGTTGTAGATACATTCCGTCATTTGCTCGTACAACGAAATTAGAGTTACGACAAGCGGCGTGATGATGGTAGAAGTTCTTTCCAGAATGAGAACTGAATTGATCAGTGGCTCTAGGATGTTCGTGGCAAGAATCTCAATATCGTCATTATTACTTCCTTTTTCTTCGAATAAAGTGTCCAATATCGCCAACAGTACATCGGACGTTAACTTAAGTTCATCCCGCATGGCTAGGTGGTGTCTGACGTGCTTGCAGATTTCGGGCAGCAAAATTGTACGACATGCTGCGGAAGTTTTACAAACTTAGATTAACAGAAATCATTACATCTGATCTGATCTCCACAGTTTAAAATCCACTTACTTTTTTGGTGGAACAAGGAACTGGTGACTAGATCAAGAATTGCGGCTAATTTTGCAGGTGACAGAAGATGGGCAGACTGGTACAGCGGGATCCGCTTGAAGAGGTTCAATAAGCAGCGACTAAGTTGTCCAATAGGCAGAACTTTCATGAGATTCAAATATACATGCTTCAGATTCAGCAGCAAAGAGCATTGAGTGAAAACAAAGGCATCTGTCTTTGTTTCAATCCCGACCAAATCACAAAATCCTTGAAACATGTCGTTCACGTCTAGTCTGAATGTGTCATCCAAACTTCCGCTTGTGGCCTTATTGAACAGCTGGTGCGACTGAACAGCAAACTTGAATACGTATTCAAAGGCCTGGAAACATTTTTGGATCTGTTCCACGCATTCCTTCTCAGATGTTGGTAGGATGTGTGAGTACATCGTGACAGTAGCAATCAGATCCCTGTTAAGTCAAAACAAGTTTTAGAAACTGTTTGTCAAGCCATATTGCTGAAACTCGAGTTACTCACTTGTAAACCAGGGCAGCTGCAAAATGATTCTCGATATATGCATCGATGACAGGTTTAAAATGCTGGAACTTGGAATCCCCCAGTAGAGTGAATATGTTGATTAAAACAATAAAGGCGTCAGCGGAATAAGGTGTGCTGAATCCATTTTCGTCAGTAAACATGTCAAACAGAACGTCCAACACGTCTTGTAAAAACTTGACCAGTTCCTCTCCAGGTAGCTTCTTGATGTTGATTAGGGTCTGTTTTATCTTGTCCTTGTTTGACTCGGATTTCCATTTCAGCAGAGATACCAGATCCACTAAAAACGTATTAAATACTGTAGAGCTTTTCAAGATGGATGTTTCATTTATCAAGCGCTATCTTACTGTTTTGCGTGAGTTTCGTTGAAACAAGTTGGGTGTTAATCAAGAAATTTTCTTTTGGGCTTTTGACTAACGGAGATTTCACATGATGCAGATAATTTTCAGGCCGGAGAAGACTGATGTCGTCACACTTGTAAACCGCAAGACAGTGCATCGTATCCTTGATTAATGCCCCTTCGTCATCCATCAGTTTTAAGAAGGAGAAGCCAAATAACTTCTTTTCATTCTTTTCTTTTGCTGAAATCATAAACAGATTGAATGAGTATTTATCAGCAGTTTGTTAGCCAGAATTGAAATTGGCGGAAACTTACTAGAGCAATGTCGAAATTCAAATCGCAAGTGGATATCGGAATGCATGAATTTCTCCATTGAAATGTTGACTTTGATGACTTCATTCCACTTGGGATTGTTATTGTGGTACAATATGATACTCTCATACCCATGCAAGTTGCCAGCGCTATAAACGCAATGATCCACGGGTCTTCCTTGAGGATCGAAAGCGGAAACAGTAACAGAAATGTTCTTGCCTCCCATAGTCTTGCCGCTTTTTTCAAACTCGCCGTGAAGTACCGTCAAATACAGTTCATTCCTAAAAATGACATAGTAGCTCATTAGGTCAACTTCACATGACAGTAACATTCGTGAAATATAAATTTATCTCACCTGATGACACCTGGCATAATAACATCAGAAAATCCAATCTTTTGTGTTAACGTCACAGTTTTGAAAAGGACCATGTTGTCTTCAATGATAGAGTTCAACTCCCCAACAAAACTTCTTAGCGTAACCGTAAACGAATGGCTACATAACGTCACTTTGGAACTGTTCTTGATCACCAGGTCGGCCACTTGCCAAAATTCTTTTTCGTCACATGTATGCAACTTGAAAGTAGATTCGCATTCTTGACTCTCTTGATTTTGCTTCAGAGCAGTGTAAAGGTTCAAAACGCCAGCAGCCAATGGTCTTCGGTAATTCTGGGTTGACTTCTTCGTCATTGTATCCGCAGGAAACATCCTACCAATCCGAACAACATAAGCAACTAGGTATAGGTCCGGGGTAATATCGGACTGAGACAGATCTGTGAACAATGTTGAAGTAGTCTGCAACTTGTCGATGAACATGGAGTTTGACGATGGAATCGCCATTACATGTCGCTCACTGTGGAAATAAATCTGCTTGTTAATTTGAGCCTTCCATCATGTCAATAGAAGCGTGTTCTATCTTTTACCTGATCTGGACGCCTCGCTCGGCATCGTAAAGTGCCAAATACACTTCACAGTCTTCACCCACTGAGCAATTGAAGTCTCGCACAGATAAATACAGATGGTTCAACGATGTTTGCTCTTTAGTACTTGTAGTACGTCTTCTACGGATCGTCATTTTTGCTGCTTCAGCTGCTCCAACAGATTTTGTATGCTGAAAAAATGTTTGGTAAAAATCAGATTACATACATAAAGCACTGAACAGACTGTTGCAAATCGACTTACGTAATGATACAACTGAACAACTCCAACACTACCGCCACCACCAATGACTTTGTATCCTTCTCTCGGGACCAGGTCCAATCCCAGCTTCTTATTTCCCCAATCGATTCTCGTCGCCAATTTCAGCTTCAGTTCTTCCACCTGCTCCTTTGTCAAGCTACCTTTCATCAACTGCCTTCGTCCATCAATTAGCTCACGAATTGCAGACCCTATCGCCTGCAACTGGTACTCATGACCATCCCGGTACAGCTTCTTCCATAATTCGCCCCATTCCCGAACAACTGTTGCAACCTCAGTAACAATTTCATCCAAGATAGGCGGAAGTCGGTAGACATGACTTGCTGGTATAACGCACAAGGAGTCGCTGACACCCGTTCGTTTTCCCACTATCCAACCTGGAATCAATGGGAAATTGAAATTAGTCAATGATAATTCCGCAAAACTGTACAAAACTCACAAAATACCGAGAACCAACCTTTGTCTTTAGACTCGCCAAGAATTTTGAACGCATCGCCCAAGCATACTTCCGCCCGATACTGCTCCGGTATGAAGTCTTCTCCAGCGAATGGATAAATCACTACAACAATAATCATATGATTCACGAATATAACTGAAATTAAAATTAGGAAGCTTCTGTATTGTATTCTATCAATCATCCTCATACTTACCCACTCCCTGAGAAGAACCCTTGACTGGAAGCCACATTCTAATTAGTCCTCGTAACTTCTACTATTCAGCATTGTTATCATTTTGAACGATTCTTGAATCCGAAATCCGAAACGCCCCTTTGATGTAGTCTTTCATATTCATGAGACTTGAACTCACACACTGCAATTCAGTCTTTTGGTTTTGGTGTATAAAATGGAAGATTGTGTGTAAAAAATGTCAGTGAATTTAAAAAATTGGCACGTCAGTCTCTTGTCTCGTGTTTTCAGGAATGCCTAGATATGAAGTTCGTATACACAAAGCAATTCGGCTGGTAGAAAAATTTGAAGCTTGATTTAAAGGCACAAACACATCAGATTAACAACAATTTGCACTTTTTCTTATTATCGCATGATCACTTTTTATAAAAAGGAACTTCAAGCAAATCATGAATCTCCGTAAACTTTAATCTAATAGAAAAGGAAAACCATTGGGTTTGTTTACTTTTTGGTTTTCAAAACAATGATAAAATTTTAGAAAACAACACTCGTAACCAGCGCGCTCTGCTTGGGGTGCGTCATCGAGTAAATGGCTCAATGACTCCGTATCAAATTACATCCCTCCCTGGAGAATCGAGAATCTATCAACCAGAACTCTGATATCTCATGCCAAAAAGCTTTAACGATCTGTAACTAGAGACCACTAGAACAAGCGAAGGTCAAAAGTGATTCACGGTGTATAATTTTGCACCTTGTTCTAATAGTTCACGTTGATGTTTATGCTGACTGACTTCAGAATTTCAAATTCAACGACGAGATGCATGAAAGAAAACAGATGAGATGAGTAAGTTACAAACTGACTGACTAACTAACCAAATAGAGCTGACGAAGATACACGCTACAACTTGGGTAAACATAAATTTATTAGGTCATCACACGATCACGTTCATTTCATCCACAACTTGTCAATATTTGTGTACAAAGCTTCTCTTCTAGTCTTATACCCTTGTATCAACTTATCAATTAACAAAAGTCTTATCTCAAAAACAAGGCTTCTCCGAATCGAATTACGACTTTTAAGCTTGACGAATCTAATCTGCTGCACTTGATTTGTAGCTGCGCTGGTCCCTTTAGAACGGTCCTCCTCCCATTCCACCGCCGCCACCGCCGTATCCGCCACCGTAGCCGCCGCCGTAAGGTTGTGCCTGGGGAAGGGGTACGATCATGACGATGGGAAGAGGCTCAGGTTCATCGAAGCCGAACATGCCTTTCAGGCTCTTCATGTCCAACCTTTTCTCAGCAACATCAATGGGTGATCCATAGACTGTGACGAAGGCGAGGACGAGGCAAAGCAGTAGTGCCTGGAAAAAAAGATGAATGCAAAATTAGTTAAACGCCAAAACTTTTGAAGTCCACTACCACAAGACTCAACCAACAATTCAAATTGAAAACCTGGTGTGCACTTACAGTTAATTTGGCCATGTTGAACTGTTTGTTGAGGATGAGTTGGTTTTGTTGCTACCAGTAAGTTCCAAAGCGAAAACAGGAATGAATCTTTACCTCCATTTCTAGTCAATTTATACACCCGGGAAGGCTCTGTCTCAGGGCCTTCTGAAAACAAAATTTCCAATAATCAACTCATGGCCTTCAAAGTGCCGGATATTTTGTTGGTTTGTTCCTCACTTTCACTTGTAATGATTGTTTGTCTCCTGCGAAGCTTTCAAGGGTTCAAAGGGTTGAGCCCATGCATCATCACAGGTACTACTACCGTCTGGACACTTTTGATGAGCATACATGTCTGTCGGGGTGATCACAGACGTTGCATTTCTTGCAGTGTACCCACGTAGGTTTAACGCATTTTCCACATTCGAGACAATGCTCGTACGTTCGTCCGTCCTTGTAAATCAAAAGAAATTGGGTCAAGCTCATTCTGATGTTGTTTCTCCAAAAATATTCCTGTCCTTGTCCATTTAACCTTCAAGAGAAAGTTTTAAAATAAGATTACGAACCTTGGAGGTACATGTTGTACAAATATCGCAATGCCGGTTAGCCGCCATCACGTATTTATCGCAATCTTCGCAAAACTTGTATCCGGAAGCGTCCAGGGTGACTTTGCTAAGGGGTATATTTGTGTAAAATCTAACAGGCGACCCTTGCTTCCTTGATTTGGCACCTGGATGGATGGCAAACCACATTACATCATTCGCTTCCTTACACTTGCAAAAATGGAGATTCACAACTTAAGTTACCATCCGAGAAAGATACATGATCCATGTAGTTGACCAAATAATCACTCATTTCCAGTTCAGTATTGCTTTTCTTAATATGGCCTTCCAAAAAATATGGAGCTATCCAGATTACTATAAGGGATTGGATAATCAATCATTAGCAAAGGAAGTTTCAAAACCCAACTTTTATGATCTCATCAAATGTACTTACTTTTAAAGTTGATGGCGGCAGTCTTTCCGGATACACTTTCCAAGTCTTTCTTTATAAGCTTATGAACAGCGGACAACAACACCGGTTTCGCACTGAACGGCGGATCCATAATGAGCAGTAGCTTTCCATCCGACGCTTTCAAGAGATCCTTGTACTTTTTCTGGTCTCCAAAGAAATAGTGGTTGCACATGTTGTAATGACATGAAGATCCACGGAACTTTGTGACCTTGAAAAACCAAATAAAATATCACAAGTGCCTACGACCTATATTTCCACTAACATGACGCTTTTTCCAAAAAACTACGAGACATCAAATACTTCCCAACTTACTAGATCAATATCCATATCCAACAACACCGATCGTACACCCTCATCCAACTTCAGCAGTCTTTCATGGACAGTTGAAACGCCCAAACACAGGACAGTTTTGTATCTTAGACTTCGGACCAGATCCACAAAAACTTGTATCGTTTCCTCCGAAAACATGTACTGAGCAAGGCCACTGTTTGATCTCTTGTTGACGACGCCCTAGAATTTGAATCAGATACTCATCAGAACATATATACGCAAAACTGATTACGTTTCCAGAATATAATCTACGATTACCTCTGAATTCTGTTGACATTCTTTGACATTCCTGAACGCCGAACAAGCAAAGTACCGGGTTCCTTCCTCTATGCCTGCACCGGACTTTTCATAACAAATCATCGGTCCTGCAAAAACCAAAGTCATCGAAAGAGTCTTCTATCATTTAATCTGGATTTTAATTCTTGCTTGCTGCTTCACTCTCACCATGCGGGCATTTTGGATTGGATGAAAATCCGATTTCCAAAACATTCTCCAATACCACGTGGTTCTTAACAAACTGATTTACTTCCCTGCTTCCCTTGAATTTCGGTTGCTTTCGTTTTTTCGGCATCTTTAAACCTTACTTGCCTTACTATAACTTTACAGACTTCAAGTTCAACAAAATTCCGACATTTAACAATGTTATTTGCAATGGGTATCAGCAAAACTTTAAAAATTCAAAACCCAGTCCGATTCCGATTCTCATAAAAAGAACATTTTCCGCATAAACAAAAGGCATCAACGTTCCTTTTATCCTGACCATAGGAAAACACGTGCATTGAAGGAGAATCTTTCACCTGAAAAAATCAACAAACCGGGTATCGTCCGCAGGTTGTGTCTAATGAACTTCAAAACTAAAGCGCCTTTAAATGCTTGCTAAACTAGAGCCAAAATTCGTTTACGTCATGTACTGCTCAAGGAGTCAGCTGTTAAAGCCTCTCTCACAAATGAAAGAGATGTGTCCACACAGAATTGTTTCTTCTTCGTGTACCAGCGCAACAGCCAGTTCCATCACCGTCGTAGCCCAGAAAGTCATCCGGTTGCTGAGGTACAGACAGAAACAGTTGTGTTTGGTTGAAAACGCTAACGTGAGCTCAGCAAAAGAGTAAATGGCTAAATATATAATTTTGATTGATAAAATTACGTGGAAGTTTTGATTTTGTGCATTAATTAATTAAATTGACTTGTTACCTGGTGTTTTTTTGGAAGTTTTGTTCGAAAATCCAGTTATTGAATGTGTTGAAGAGGTGTTTATTTGAAAGAAAATTGTTACTTTTGTCTAAATCAGTTGAAAAGTGAAAAGTTTGACAAGCATTGATATTCTGTAATCGCGTGTAATAGTCGAAAAAATCAAGGCATCCAGTTTATCTGAATCATCAAAATTGAAGAAGGTATGCGGCGGATTTTGAATCCATTTGATAGTAAACTTTGAAGTTTCAATTCAATCTTCACAATGGTGACTGGACAAGTTTTGAATGACATCTATATTTTGATTTGACAGCTGATGAGATGGTGAAAGTATTGAAAGCAATTTTGGTTGTGCCACGCACTTCTCTGACTGAGTTCTCTGTTTTCAGGAATGAATCATGATTTGCGGACGAGATGCAATTGGGTACCGAAAGTTACGAAGAAATTGATGAAACTGTAATTGTGAAAGTATCAACTGGTATAAAATAGGCAAGATACCTGGAAAAAGAGCCATCGAAATCATTTAGCAAGAAAATTGAAAATGACGACTACCGCTCCGAAGATAATGGTCTTTCGACCATCATGGGAAGAGTTTCAGGACTTTTCCGGCTACATTAAGAAGATTGAAGAACGTGGAGGCCATAAGGCTGGAATCTGCAAAGTGGTGCCTCCGCCAGAATGGAAACCGAGAAAGACACCGTACGAACCCGAGAAAATGACAATGATGATTCCGGCCCCGATATCTCAGGTTGTGACTGGTAAACAAGGAGCGTACCAGTGTGTTAATGTTCAAAAGCCAGGGATATCAGTGAAAGATTTTAAGAAGAAGGCAGAATCCGCAACGTAAGACGAAATTCATTGTCACTATTCACATTGGGTTTGTTAAATCTAAAGTCATATTAATTGTTTTTGAATACGTTGCAGTTATGGGACTCCGAGGCACTTTGATTTTGAAGACCTTGAAAGAAAGTATTGGAAAAATATCTGCTATGGTCAGCCCATTTACGGCGCTGATGTCAGTGGCACTTTGACTGACCCTGATGTAAAGGCGTGGAACATCAATAAGCTTGGAACGATCCTGGATTGTGTGGAAGAAGACTATGGAGTGTCTATAGCCGGTGTGAACACAGCGTATTTATATTTTGGAATGTGGAAAACTTCATTCTGCTGGCATACGGAGGACATGGAGCTTTACAGTATCAACTACTTACATTTTGGAGCGCCAAAAACGTGGTATGCGATTCCACCGGAACACGGACGCAGACTGGAACGAGTTGCTCAAGGTTGTTTTCCGTCAAGCTATGCCGAATGTCCCGCTTTCTTGCGGCACAAGATGTTTATGATCTCTCCACAAAATTTGAAAAACCACTCTATCCCGTACGACAAAGTGAGTTCTGCAGAATCAAGCATTTTCAGCAAAGTTGTTGTAGGCATCTTGATAATTTTTTGCCTTCTTGTTTGTAGATTACCCAAGAAGAAGGAGAATTCATGATAACGTTTCCTTACGGCTACCATGCTGGGTTTAACCATGGTTTCAACTGTGCGGAATCTACAAACTTCGCCATGCCACGCTGGGTTGAATATGGAAAGCGTTGTGTGCACTGCCTCTGCAGGAAGGATAATGTGCGAATCAGTATGGAGACTTTCGTGAAACGGTATCAACCCGAGCGTTATGAACTGTGGCGTCAGGGAAAAGATTTTGGTTATCATCCGGAAGATAAATCAAGAGGTTGTTTAGCTAATCCCCCAGAAATTGAGGAAGCTGCTGAAGAGGCTGAAGAAGAAGGTATTTTGCAGATTCCAGTGATACATTATAAAAAACTAATTCATTTTCCATGAAATAATGCTCGACGTTGTTCGTGTTACAGAAGAATTCACTCCGCCAAAATCAAAGCGAAGACACGTGGTTCACAAGGAAGGTGCTATGGAACAATTTGAAGAATGCTCAGACGATGAAGAGGACCGAGTTCCTGATGAAACTATGCTGGAGTCTTATGGCAATGTGTATGAAAAAACTCAACATAAATTCTTCGGCCAGCAAGATTCTGGTGAGCAACATAGACTTTTGTTTGGCATTGAAAGTACAAGTGTATAAATTAGAATATTTGTAGGTGAATCTTCAGACGACTCAGACTATACTCCCAAAGATGATGAACTGAACCTGAACCACTCGTCAAAAGCATCACAGGCGAAAACTTTTAAGACCACTCCCACTAAAAGAGAGTCGAAAGTTTTACTTTTGCCGAAACAGCGGAAGCCCACAGACGTTCAGAAAAAGCTTGCAAAGACACTCCAAGCTCTGAAATCTCGTTTAGTGGCGCCAGCCAGATTTAACCCCTACAATTTCTCATCGCAGTCCCAGCAGCAAGGTCAGTGTTTTTCTGCAATATAATCTTATCACATGGTTTTTCACTATTGATGTTTCATTTTTTCAATGTTTAGGTCAAAGGTCTATACCGCAACCGTCAAGACCTCAGGAATCAGCAAGACCCAATGTGACAGTTCTGAAAATCTCGACGAACGGGAAGCAAGAGCCTATCAATCCTTCGGGAGCAACCTCCGTCAGTCAATTAGTCTTGGATATGAACCAAAGACGGAAGCAGTCTCTTAACAGCACCTCGTCAACGTCGTCAAGCTCATCGGTTGTTCTCCAAGCCGCACTGGACCGAATGACGGATCAGGTCAGGTCTGCCACTGCAGCAACAGCCAACCACCCGGTTCAACCTCAAGCGCAAATAATCAAACTCACTAGTAGTGAAACCCGCTCAGGCTATGTCACAGGTTCAGCATCTGCACAACCCTATCCTCAACAACCGACTGTGATTCGAAGCGTCATCACACCAAACACCAACAGTCAGATGATGGGGCAGCAGGAAATGAGGCAACCATCAAACTATTACATCGCAAACAACTATAGTCACTCTCCAACACCACAGCCGACGTATCATAGCGCCCACTCAGATCCTCAGTATCAGTTTTATAACCAAACAGGACCGTCAATTCTACGTCACCGACTCACTTCCGCCGCTAGAAGTTCTACTCCGGTTCAAACTTTGCCGAACCCTTACACTCCTTACTCTTCTTCGAACTCGTCATACTTATCTCAGCCTCCGTCCTCCGTTCAGCCTCGAGCTGTGGTTACTAAATCCATTATTTGTTCTAGCAAACCACATGGCCAGTTTTACAACGCTCAGTCTCATCAGTACCAGTCCGGAAATAGTTCGTACTTGGACACCAATGTGCCTCCTCATATTCAGCGTCTCCAGGATCAAAGGCCACAGTTGAGTGTCTTCTCTTACAAACCGCCTGTCGCCTCGGTTCTTCAAAACCCTCCCGCGGTTGCAGTTGCAAATTCTACAGTAACCTCGGGCTACCAGGCACCACAAGCTCACTCGAGTACTGTGCTCTTTAGTGGCTCTCAACAACCTCAATGGACTGGACAACACGAGGCTGACTCCAGCTCTGAAGGATACGTACAAATTGTTCTAGCTGAAGGTCAAACACTTGTTGATTTGTTGGACCTGTCAAGCCAAAGCCAGTCCACTTCATCGAGCAGTGGCAACAATCAACTGACTTTACATTACCCTTCGGCTTAAGTGTACTGTACTTCAGATTGAAGCGTCTGCAACTGTCGTTGTTCAACCGTTTTCAGTGTAGTATTAGGTGGATTCGATTCGAGCTTTGTTTCGCGTTTATTCATTACTAATTGTGAATTGCTGTTATCGCTTTAGTTTGAGTAGTTATAAGCAGAAACTAGACTAGAGAAAGGGTTCACGTTTCACCTTTTGCGTTGTCAAGTAATAGTCAGTTGAATTTCGAGATTCTTTACCTCTACGCTGCATTGTGTCGTACAGAGCGCAGTAAATATATATACTTGTAATTTGAGTTTAGAAATGATGCTAAAAGGAAGAAATGTACTTAGTTAATAACGTCTATTATTTATTCTGTATATTCTCTTGTATATCCTACTGTTGTGTAGAAGCGTATTATGATAGTAAGCAAGCAATGTTGAAAAACAACTTTTGACAAAATAAGACATCAATACTTGTTAATTTATTGTTCCTTTTTTACATACTGAGAAACCGACAGTCTAGTGACAGTACCAAGAGTATCTGCATGCGGATATCATTCTTAGATTTGCGAATTTCCAACTATTACAATACAATTCAACACTCAAGTCTATTTCTAACTACTCTAGCTAGCACGAACGTCAAGCCAAAAACATAAACCCTATTTTAGAAGGTCTAAATAGCAAAAATATAGCGTTACCAACAAACATACCTACATCATTGAAGATTGTGTAGCGCAAACGTTTCTTTTGAAGGCGTTTTACGTACAAACAACATTGACCCTTTTCATCCCCATCAAACATTACACTAGATATGACACAAAGCTGCTTTTTCATCAGTAAAATTGTAAGTTTACAGAAACTATACAAGATTGTCTACCTGCTGAAAGGCTTGTTTGACAAGCAAAAAATGGCTGGTAAAATCCAGCTACATACGCACACTTGCAATCGTAAAAAACTCCACGGTAGTAGTGTTAGTAGCTTTCGAGCTCGATCCTTTGAAATATGTCGGAAAAAGTAAACCAATATAGCATTATCTACAAGAACTTACATATAATAATACATTCTGCTACGACGACGGTAGTTGAGCATTTTAAGTAGTTCCAAGCTCCTAACTCGCTGTTATAACGTTGTCGATACAAATTATACTTCACAAACAGCAATAAGGTAAAAAGGTATTGTTCCCGCATTTAAAACAAATGCACCCAGATATAAATACTAGAAAATAGAAGCCTTTTTCTCCAAAATCTTAAATCCTATCATTAATACGATTTTAGATTGATTCCGTTGGAATTAGAATCAAGAATTTGATGAGTCTCCCTTTCAGATATAATGCCATCCTTGAAACCTTGTCTGTGGACGAGTCCAGCATCAGAATCCTTTTCAACAATGACATCCCCATCCCCGTTCAATCGACGCTCTTCAGCATCAGCTGCTCTCTTGGCTCTAGCAGCGTCACGTCGCTTCTTTGTCTTGATCTTGTAAGCCTTGTAGTAAAAGTCGGCAAAGAGACCCAGGAACAGGACCCCGTGGCCACCAATCCAGTAGACAAAACTAATGGGGTAGTCACAATCAAAGAAGCAGAGTTGGAAAGCGTGGCCACTGATTGCAACAAATTGCACCATCTGGAATTTGGTCAGATGCCTCTTCCAAGTGATCAAGTGAGCGTATCGAGGACCCATTGCAGCAACCATGTAGTAGAAATACATGACTATGTGGACGAATGTGTTAAGCAAGGCGAAGAAGGTCGAGTGGCCACCTGAGAACACAAAGCACAATGTTAGCTTCACTCCATTTTTTATCTAAACCTTTTAAGATTCTCAAACGTCAAATATGTTTACCAGGTGTGAATTTGGCACCAAACCATACGGAAAAGGGCATGATTCCATGATGAACGACGTGAAGTAGGGAAACCTGATGAAACTTCTTGCGCAGCACGAAGAAAAACTGCAACAACCAGCAAAAAAACGTCATTAACAAAGCCACAATAGCAAGGAACTGCGTACGTCACTCCCAACCTTGAAACCCATAACAAAGTTGCATAATCACCAATCTCAACTCACCGTATCAAAGAATTCTGTGAATTTAGAAAAATAGTACCACCAGCACACGTGGAGCATCTGCAAAAACATTGATTGAGAATCCAATTAATTATCAAATCAACCAGTTTTTGTCACCCACACTCGACATCTCTGACATCACAATTGTTGCACAACAATCAAAACGCTTCAAAGTCAATCAAACAAAAAGCTGAAACTTACCCTCATGGCCATTTCTTTCCTGGAATAGTCGACCGGTTGGCATTTGAAACTGTAGCTCCCAAACCATCCTCCCATGCCATACTGAAATCAATCAACCGCATAGTTAGTTTATATTTTAGTTCACCATTCATATGCCTTCATTCCCAACTCACCTCATAAAACAGCCATGAAGAAAAGAGGACTTGCAAAAGGTTATACACGACTAAAATGGTACGAAGGTCATACGCTTCGCGGTTCTTCATGAATCTTGGTCCAGCCACCTTTACTAAATAGACGTATGTCACACATATCGCAATCGTTGGCAACGGAGATGACATCAGAAACCAGCCATCCACTCGAGGATCTGCAAACATTAGCAAAATACTCGATTAATACCAGTTTCACCAGTTTCGGCAAAACCCTTAATTGAATCGCTCACCTCCATTTGCCATGAAATTGTGGTAAGTGTCGATGACGTTTCCAACGACAGACCAACTTGAATCAGCCATGGTAAGGTATCCTTCCCGTCTGGTTTCCAGTCTCGTTCAAAATCTCCTTCTCCTTCTTCTTCTAGCGCAATCTGCTCAGCAGTAGACGCTAAAGTTGAGTTGGCCCACTTTGTCCGGATACCCGCCGGTCACAAGTCCACTGTAAAGAAATATATCACTCGATTAGTTAGTATACAAGCAAATTCACAAATGTTCACCAACCCAACTCATTCACAGTCTAACAGCAGTCAGCAGTAGCACAACCATCGAACACTCGCAACTACTACTTTCACCACAACTTACTTCCGGTTCACGTATATGTAAATTCTGTTACGTTCTTGTTGAAAGGTCAGGCTAAACTACTATAGTGCCTCGTGATGCACCTACGTGGGTCGACACACCTGACAGAACTGATGATGGATACCAATTACTCTTTTCTAGTCTTCTACTCTATTTTCGTCACAGACACTAAACTTTTGATGGATTACAAAATCCGACACATTTCATAATAACAAAAGTCCAACGACGAACCTATAGTAGACCCCATTTAAGTCATGGCTAACTCAAGACTAAAAGACACGGATACTGTAGGGAAAACCAGTCGACTCGAAAGCCTTCGATCCTGACCATGTACTCCTTCCTTTCTCCCTCCAACAACTACAGTTATGTCCACCAAATCTTTTGGGTAGTTAAAGATCCTCACTTGTACAGCTTCACCTGTATAATTCAGTCAGCTACAGATTATACCGTCGCAGGATACACACAGGATACAACAGGTGAGCTGCAATCCATGTCGAGCCTGCAGTAACCCACCTACTTAAAATGTTGGTCGTTCGTCACACTTGCTGGCTTGTGCATCTTCTTCTTCAACTTCAACAAGACCATGTTGAGGACGATTCGAGACGTGGAATTAAATATCCTTTTCCTCTCGTCCAAATTACAATCACCCACCCCAAACATCCCCATGCACATATGATACTACATACTGATCATCATTCAGATCTTCAAACCCAGCCTTAATCCTTTGGTTACCTGTACACATGTGTGTAACGTACGTACTACTTTACTTTCCCCCCTAAATTCACCTCCTTCTTGATCTTCAAACCTGAATGAAAGACGCTTCGTCACCCCCTTTTTACTTGGTCAACTTCATCTTCTTCTTTCAAATCTTTCAATCAGGACACACAGTAGTAAACACTGGGAATGGGATTACTTGCATAACTATCATCAGGCGAACCTCACTTATGTCCTGTACCATAAGAAAACGACTTGAGACTAAAAGTTCTTCACTATCTTAACTTGTTGATACTGCGATCTCAAGTACACTTGCACACCTTATACAGGCCTAAAAATAAGGATCTAATAGCCTTAGGATTTCTACATTTGGGCTATTTTCTCATTAACACAATCAGCTTAGCGATAATCTTTGTTCCTGAGAACTTGAATCAACCTAAACTCTGTAGCAGTACAAGTAACTAATCCCTTGGAAAACCATCAACTTTGAACCACTCCTTCTGCCGACTGGCCAAGACCTAATCTTGAACTTCAAACTTGAATCAATCCCTGATAATCCACCTGTGTCTCTGGTAGTTTGTTGTTGTTGTCAATTCCAAATAACTTATTTATAGCTAACAGGTTCATTGCTGTGTCTTACTTTTGAAAACACACACGCATAGGAATTTAACAAACATCTTGGGCCTTCTGGGACTGGGAATTACAGGCGAAAACATGATTCCGAAACAATTTTCACTTGAGATTCACCTACATATCAAAACATAATCTTCAAAGACTTGTTCCCCCTGATTCGTTTCGTGTTCCCATTCCCTTGTACTAACTACTTTGAACCAAGACGACTACTATCAACCAATGTAACACCTGTCCCAATCTTGTTCTTTGACCTCTTTTTCATCCTGCCTTCTTCTTTTTCTTTCTTGTTCCCTACACCATGACATGAAAATGACCCAACAAGTACACAATAACTTTCTTGCTCGTATACCTTAATTTTATGACCTTAAACACATTTGACACTTTGATGGAGCACCGCCCAATTTTTATAACTACTATTGACTATTTGCGATTTGCTATTCGAAACAATCCATCAGCTGGCACGCGACGAGATCCATCCACTACTGGAAAACTGGAGCGGAAGCAAGAGCCGGCAAAATAACATGTGTGCAAATAGGAGGATACGATCGCACGTGTTGTAGCTCCATTTAAGTAATCGGGTGACGGCGAGAAATTGTGTGCAAAAATATGGCTGGATGGCAGTCGGGTGGCTATAAGTAAGAGATGTCAATGGCGGGATTCGCGGTTAAAGCTGATAACAGCTCTGTTAACTGATAACAACATTTGCAAAAATAACTGTATTTGAGCAGCGCCACTAAGGTGCAGTGGCAGAGTTGGCGTTACGAATTGGACACAAAAACCGCATCTTTCAAATTCCTCCAATGTTAAAGATTGGCGTTAGCTTCTTCTTATTTCCTATAAAAACTGAATTAGTGTACTGAAAAATTCCAAACTTGGCAAAAAATTATTCTTGTTTATGTTTCTAGAACCAGGCCAAGTCTGAAGTTGATAGCTTCAGTATTAACGACGCTAAAAATTATTGTTTGCTCTTGCAAGATAATTCGCGAATGCAAAGAAAGTTTTTGTTTACATTTTCAAAAGTCATTGAGTTTTACCATAGATTTGACCGCCGCGGTAATTACAGTTCCGAGTTTAATTGTAACGCCGTAAAATGTAAACACGAAAATCATAGATTTTGATCCTGCAATATAACAGAATACGATAATCAATATCGGTTTCTATTGTGATTTTCGAAATTTCGATTACGATTCTCACCGTTGAAAATAAATATCCCAGGATCATTTGCTGAAACTCTTGATTTTCCCAACTCCTTTGCCACCAGTCGGCAAATGCGGACACATGACAGTCGGATTCTCACTCAGCAAATCTGTATTCTCCTTGGTAAACATTCGATAAAAGTAGTTGAAGTTGGACACAATCAACGGTACAGGCATAGCCAACGTCAACACTGCCGCCACTGCTGTCACGGATCCAATAAGCTTCCCCAGCGTAGTCCGTGGCACCATATCGCCGTAGCCTGTTGTCGAAATGGTTGTAATGCCCCAATAGAAAGCCTTGGGAATAGACGAAAACATCTCGCCGTTCTCATCCAGTTCGGAAAAGTACATGGCGCTGGAGAAGAGCAAAACACTGATTCCCATAAAGAACAGCAGTAGAAACAGTTCATAAACACTGGACCGAAGTGTCCTTCCAAGAATCTCCAGCCCCCGATGGTGTTTACTGAGCTTCAGGATCCTGGTAACCCGGAAGACCCGAATGACCCTAATGGCGTGCACGTGGAGTTTAAACACTTGACCCGGAACATAAAATGTGAAGACTTCAATGAGCGTCGGCAGAATGGACACAAAGTCCATCCAGTTCATCCAGCTTTTGCAAAACTGGAAAAAGTCTGGACATGCAAAAGCCCTGATGAACAACTCAAGGATGAACCAAGTACAAACAGTGGCATCGAAAGCAAAAAAGAGGTCAAATAGCTCTCCACTGTCTCCAGTATGGATTTGGTCGACAGTCTCCAGGCACAGGTTCACAATGGAGAAAATCACTGTAAATGCTGATAGTAGTCCAACGGCAGTGGCGTGGGGGGAACTTGAGGAATCGTCCATCAAAAGCCATAGTTTACGTTTGAAGAGGTTCGAGGGAAGTGGCGGCGGGTCTTCGGTCAAGATGCCTTCGTCATGGCGAAACTGCTTGAGTACCTTGTTGCCGAGGCTGTAGAAGAAAATGTCCGAGTAGCTTATCGCCACTGGGACGTTCAGAGGTCTCCAGTATCGGCCTCCGCTTTGGTAGTAGTAGAGGACTGATTCGAAGTTGTCCGAGTTGCGATCAAAGTAGTAGTAGTTGTGCTGAGGATCGTAGAAGGCATCCATGCGGTTGGCATCGCCGAGGAGCGTTTTTGGGTACCTCAGCAGCGTTCGACGCTGCGTCTCGAAGATTCGCCCACTCACGTTGATCCGAACTCGAAGACAGTTTTCGTGGTCGTGTGGGAAGGGAGCCTTGGATTGGTGCTGATGGTCTTGGATCTCGTTCTCGAGCTTGAGGAACCTTCGAAGTTGGCGTTCCACAGTGTACGCTGAGATGCTGTCCGAAAAGATCGATTTTGATTTGGACCATTTTGAAGCCCTGCTTTTCGAAGTGGCTGCAGCTGTGTGGCGGACTAGCTTTTGGGCGTCTTTGGGTTTTTTTCGAAGAAACTCGCGTTCCCGCCATTCAGGCCTGTAGTATGGAATATAGAGCATTTCGGAAAGGTTGTCGGAAATTGATTGCCAGGTTTGGGAGAACCACCGAGAACACTTGGATGAAGATTCGGCTGAGTTGACCGAAAAAGCAGTGTGGGCACTCTGACGATCTGAAGTTGATTTCCGGTTTTTGGTGTTTTCAGCAGGGTCGTATTGGGATAAGCGGCGTTTGTAGGGTTCGCCCATGCGAACCACTTTTTTCTTCGATGGTTCCATCATTGCTCATCTTCCCTATCGGATTTCAAAATTTGGCGCGCGCCTTTCTCCAGTTGTCTTTGTTGCTCCGCACAACACGAAGATGCGATTTCTCTCTTGTTTTCCGCTCGGTAGATGGCGCGCGCCGCGTTTTCTCCAAAAGATGCTTTCCTTCCTGCTTCCGTAACAATTTCGTTTTCTCCATTTCGGCTGTGAGCTTTCTTCGATGGCATCTACCAACGTAAGTAAACCACCGTTTCCAACCCTGAAACCACCATTCGGAACTGGGATTCCTTGGACGAAGCAACCGTTTTCCATAGCTTCTCCATAGTTCAACTCAGTCAGTCAGCTCCTTCCTGCATCCGTTCTTCGTCTATTTGCGGTTCATCCAGTTGTTGGAGCAAGCAATTTCCGCTTTTATCGCTGACGTAATGACGGATCGGGTTCAGCTGTAGTCCATCAGGATTTTGTGTACTCACTCAATTGGTCCTAATACAACAGTGGCAACTAGCAACAAACTTTTGCCTTTCGGGAAGCTGGTTTAACAGCTTAATCTTGTTGTGTCCATAGCTGATTTTTCGCTAGTTATTTTCTGGTTCTACTGGCCTTTACGAAGTGTGTGGACTAAAATCAAGAAATAGCCTTCTGTAAGCCATTGAAGCTATTGAAACTAATAGACGATTTTCCACTGAATCGAAATTCATTAATTGCTAACGGTTATTGCAGCAGGTATTGAAGCGCGCGCGCCACCTGGCGCCGATTCTAAAACAGCTGCTGTTTAATTTTCATTATTACTGCCATTGAAACCGTTAATGGCTTTGATTCTAATTCAAACTTGCCGCTAAAATCCATGGACTTGGGAATCCACAATTCTTACACGTGTAATTGTTCTACTTTGCCTTGTTTTCGGATGGAAACTTTCTCTTGTTTCTGGTTATAGCTCATCTGGTGGCTTGTTGTTCTAGTATATAAATTGGTTGGTGATCCAATTTCAGTGTATTAGCAGCGGCAAACAACTTGGGAAACTTAAGAAACAAAAAGAGGAAGAAGAAGAAGAAACAATAACGAACAAACAACAAAGTATTCGGCAGTGCAATTGAGTGTGTCAAACAAACGCAAGTGTTTTTGCAAAACTATCAACAAGAAAAGCAGCGAACGAGAAGCGTATTAATCGCCACCCCCGGAAGCGTCAAGCGACACAAAACGAAGCGTTTGCCTTGGTTGTGCCGAAGAATCCAAATTGGTCCAAGTGTATACAGCAAAAGTGAAAGTAAAAATACCGTTGACTCGTTTCGGTTTCGACGTAACGACAAACCGTTTATTCACAAGCCGCAAAAGTCCCACAAGCCACAAATAGAAGTATACACTTTTTCGAAATCTTTCCCATCTGCGCTTTCTCTTCGACTTGAGGCTTGGTTGTTTGGTTCAGTTGAATCTCTAGGGAAAAGTCAACTCTTCTCGTTCAAACGTGTAAACGTTTCTCGCTATATAGTGGATGGATGGTTCGATACGGTGAAAATTTGTGGGCTATTTCAAGACTTGAGACTTGGGAGAGAGCGGAAGTGAGCTTTGAATTGGTTAACTCGAGTTGTGGGAAAAGTTGCAAAAATTTCAAAATACTTGCTGCTTTTCGTAAGATACGTCGTCGGGCGGACGTCAATTTTAAATAGGCTAACCGGAAGTGGAAGATTCTGCTGTAATTGAGTTGCAAGTGCTTAGCCGGCAGCCATCAAGTTTTTCCACATTTTCAAAAAGTTTTCAGGTGAGACAATTTCATTCCTTCAAAAATTCATTATAATTTTTTTAAGCGAGCTGGCGGAGAAAGTCGTGATTTTTCTACTCTAATATGAGTATATGTAACACATGTAGACGCTTATGGCAGCAATATTCAGCGTTAGAACATTTTAAAAAAAAATCCACGATACCGACCTTCAAAATTGAAGAAGAACGAATCGCCTACCCTTGTGGCCGTGAATATCAAAAAGGTTTGCTTCGTTTAGTTACAGATATCCTTGTCCGTCTCAGAATCCGTATTCCATTTTTGCTTCCTTGATTCGCAGATTCATGCATAGCCATCGAAGCCGTGTCTTGGATGTATTCCAATTCCAGCTCGTTTCAACTAATATTTCTCGCTTTGTTATTATTCTTGTCGTCATCTTGACAGAATACAAAATTTTGTTGCTTGCGGACATTACGTGTCGGAAGAATCGGAGACATGGATCACAAAAAACATGCATTTCTTACAGGCTGACGGTATCTTTTTCTGGATTTTGAGGGCTTGAAAAGAGAGCTTTCGTCCTTGGATTTCCTTTGAGCAGTATGAACAAGTCGAAAAGTTTTGTTGGGAGTTGGTGAAACAATACAAGGAAAAGTTTTTGTTTTGCGATGCTCCGATTATGCACATGAGCCGGTCGAAAAGTCAGCAATGATAAGCTTGGAACAGTAACAGAACCGAATTGAAGTTTTTGGTTAATTGCTTGTTGACGCCGTAGGCCACAGGCTAGTTAGTAAACAAGAGGAATTAGCCATTGAGTAAACTTGTAAACTCGATGGCGGAGGGCGCACGAGAATCATGCAGTGGCTCCAATATTTTTAAGGAATTTTGTGAAACTTTGTCATTTTTTATAACTGAAAAAGGTTTTTGGCATGAATATCTTGCGTTTGTGTGTTGGTAAATGGTTGCATGTTTATACGGCAGGGTACCCTTGGGACAAGCCGGAAAGCGAAGGGCCCCAGGGGCCTGCTTCAGGCTCCAATCACTAGAGAATACAGGAAGGGGCCTAGTTCTCCTACAGCATTTTTTCAAGGAGATCTACACGTTCGTATGTTCTCTACAGAACGTACGCAATCCAAAATATCTAAAAAAAGACCTGCAAAGAAGCAGTAAGTAAGTAGTTGGTTCGTAAGCCAACTTGTCTTTTTGTGCTCGATAACCATTTCCGGTCGGACTACATATAGTTTCGTAGCCACTTTCCCTGTACTGAAAGCTGAAAATAGTAAAAGCGCGTGTAAAGTGTATGATCTCTCTCGTTCTCTCTTTTTCTAACCTTGGAGTGTATGCAACCTCATCATTTTGAAAAAGACCCCCAAGAATATTTGGCGGGAAAAAATGGACAAATTCAGACGTTCAATCGTTTCTTGTTATAGTCTCCTGAAACGGAAATCTCATCGCTTTTCCGAATATAAAACAAAATGTTATACACGAGACGAAATTGCGAGATTGCTGTTGCACCGTCATGATAATATCACTTTTCCTTTCCCAGTCCCTCACAGTACAGTTGTAGCTCCCTTGCGAATATTATTAGTCTTTGTCAGCTGAAAGTAAGAAGAAGCCGAAAAAATCTACAGTAGATTCCAGTGAAAGTTGGCGGCCTTTTTGAATTTTCCCTCCTAACTTGGTGACTTTGTATGCATAAAGTATCATACTTATGCACCCTTACAAAATTCTTTTGTGTTGCCTTGAAAGTGCTGGAATGGAACGGTAAATATTACTTGCGAATTTATTTTAGTTCCACAACCAAAGCCCAGCCAGGAGAGCGCGCGACTTTCACTTTTGAACGGACGGGTATCATCAGAGCACCATTGAAATGCATACGTGTATACTCGATGGCTCTGCAGGGCAGAGATGCGAAGGACACTTTCACTCGCCATCGGAAAGCCAAGTGCAGTAACTGCCGCTCTAGTTCCTTGATGGTTTCTTATGGGCCCAAAACTTTTACTATTTCTTCAACTTGAGGTTTTGTCTAGAAATTCTAGAAGCAATAGCAAAAAGTAGTAGTAGTTAGTCATCTCGGTTTACTTGGACAGTAGCCAGGACTCAAGTCACAAAAGAATCAAATGTACATCCCAAGTATATTCACAATGGGAGAAACAAGCTTAAGTTTGTGCATGTACGTACCGATATCCTTGTTAACAAAAGACAACAGTTAAACATACCAAGTATTTAGTAGGGTTAGCCGTCGTATGTTTTTTCTATAGGTTTTGGTATACCATAACTGTCCAAAATATGCCATTCTGAAGCGGCTCTTTTGGCGTCCAACTTGTCCAACTGCCACTTTGGCGAATTTGTACACGTGAAAGCGATCCTAGCTATACATGCAGGTACTAGAATATATAGTTGCTAGTTTTTAGAAATTCAGGGGGACAGGAATATGCACAAGTTGGTTCATGTACATTTCGTGTCACAGAATATAATCAAAGAAGAAGCACTACGGTGGCGCCCTCTCGCAGTCAGTTGTCGCGCGCTTCTCCTTCCTTCCAAGCAGTTAAGCTGATGGAACAGACACAACCCGCTGTGAAACCACAGTAGCTTTAGCTTCATCCATCCAAAAGGGCGGGAAATCGACAGTGAAATTTCTGCGGTTCCATCGCTTTAGCTACGGCGGTTGAGCTATGGCCGCAACATCACTTTGTCAAAATCCTAGTAGGCTTTTAGTAATTCTGCAGCTAGAAAAAGAGACAAAAGTCATCAAGTAAAATTTTGCTCCATGTTTCTCTAGAAATTCAATCCGAAACCTCATTTACTCATTTCCATCGGCGGAAGCGCATGTAACCTTCGAAGCTATATTTGAAACTTGATCGATTCAATCAACGACCAATTTGCACATGAGCTTCAAATGTTTCGTTATTCGTTTCGCTTTATTCCAGCTCCATTATCGTTTAAAAAGAAAGAAAGTCACAACAACGTTATGAAGGAAAGTTTTCACACGATTTGCTTGTTGTTATCGTTTATTGTATATTCCAAAGAAAAAAAATGTCTTGTTGATTTTGCTGGTTTCCGCGGCATTTCGTCTTATGATTATCGTTTGCTTGCTTTGTCAAAAAATTTGATCGACTCAGACAGCCACAACATTGAAGCTTCTGAAACGCTGCATTTCGTTATTTTTTTGTATTTTTATATGCCTTGGATTCAAAGTAAATGGGCGCGAAAGCTGTGAAACGTTTTATTTGAAACGCTCCTCATCTATCACTCATCTTCTCATCGCTTTCACTTGTTTTCTCATGTGTTTCACTTATGGAGCTTTCTTTTCTCTTTTTTTATTTTTTTCGGATTCACATGTATTCTTATGGGCGGAGAATACGCAGATTTGTACACGCTTCAGTAACGATACGACTGGATCGTAAAGTCGGATCTTGTGTGATTTCCGGATGTTACTGTCGTCGACGATGTCGACTGTCGAATTTCATTGGTTGCTACTGCCAAAAGTCGTAAAATTTTATCCGCATACATTTTTTATTATTATTATGATTCTCATTTTCACCAGTCAGCAGCGACTTGTTTGCTCTAGTTTTGTATTTGGCCAGATGGCGCTGAAACTAGCTACGTTTGGTATATGTGACTCACATCTAAAATTCAGTATCTAAATATATATAGATTTTGCTTGCTTTCTCCGTTTTCCCTATATTATAACAGCTTTGCTATTTGTGGTGAGACTACTTCAGAATAATAAGAGTGCAAGGAAGCTGGAAACATTGGCCATGATGAAGTATAAGGTGAATTTGTGTATATTGGAGAAAGGGCGGGAGAAAGTCGTGACTGTTTCATCGTCAAAGTAATTTATTTCAGCCTCAACTTGTACTTGTTCTTCTTGTCTCGCCTCCGTATGATAGCATTGGGCGGGTTTGAACTGGAACTTGAGTTGAGATACGAGAATAAGAAGAGGCTTCAACAGCGTTTTGAATGAGAATTTGTAGCTCAAGTTTTAGAAATGTTCTAGTTCTGCTCCTCTTTACTTGATCTGATATGAATTCATGATCTTCTTTGGTCCGTTTTTTGAACTCGGCTTAGCAGTCACAGACTTTAGCAAAATGTATGTGCCAAAAAGCGCTATGTACGCTTCAAGGCTTGTTCAAGGCTCGGCGGGTTTGTCACAAAACTGATCAGAAATTGTGCTTTCACCGCGATGCTTTCTAGTGAATCCGTCCTGAATTCATTCCTGTTTTATTGTGTTCAACAAAGCTGCGAATATGGATTTGGCTGCTATACAGTCGCATGTTTTCCGGGTAATAGGTTTTAATCAGGAGACGCATTGAAAAGTGGATTGAAAAGCGGATGCGAGAGGGCGAAGCGCGCGGCGGGTGTCTGTTTGAATTATCTCTTCATTCATATCTCGCGCGTTTTTGCTTTTTTCCCGCCTAATCTTTGGAAAGGCTTGGTTCGAGTTTTAATTTATGATGTGTATTGTGATAATTCAAATTCAGATCAATTCGAGTTTGTTGCAGAAGGAAAGCTGTAGAAGACTAATATTAGATTTTGTACTCTGTTTTTGAATTTGGCGCGTAAAGTGAGTATGCATGTTTTTGTTGAAACTGGAGAAAGTGTTTGGTGTTCACTGTCAAAACTTTGAAAGGATACATGTCTTATTAGCGAGGCTTGGAAAAAGCTAATATTTGCTTTCTCTTGTACATGAAATTGAGATGTGGATCAGTCTCATACGGAAGCCTGAAAAATGGAGTTTTCCCTGTAGTGATTTTTCGTAAAATTTTCAGTATGTTTGCTTACAAAACAGGATTTTTTTCAAAGAAACTTCATGTTTGAGAACCATGGATTTTTAGAATTCTTTTCGATAGCTAAGCCTTGTTCGTTGGTTTGGTTACTGAAAATTTGAAATTCTTTGAAGAAGAACGCTTGTGCATCAAATCTATTGTTTCGTACAAGAAACTCTCGTCGAAGAAGCCCGCGAATTCGAACTCTGCAGTAAACCAGTTCTACTTAACAGGCTTAAAAGCTTAACAGAAACTTGTATAAACTCCACCCGCAGAGCTTACGAGCCAATGAAACTTTGTTGAACTTTGATAAGTGGATCTATTGCTGCCCAAGAAATAATTAAGTTAAGTCGTATAACTTTCACCTGACAGTATTCGAAAAATTTTGAAGTTTACGCCGACTGGGAGGGGAATTATTTTTGAATTTGTCAATCGAATATCCAAGTTAGGAAGTCAGGAGCTAGCAATTTCCGCTAGTTAGTATTAACAAGTAAAATGACGCTGTTTACATTTAGCTTTCACTCGCTCTACGGGCGAACAATACAGTGTCATCAGCGTGGGGTGATTTAGACGTCACGTATCCGACCTGTCTGTCAGAACGTCAACAAACACTGGCGAGGATCAAGCGCTTCTGCATTTTTTTCTGTTGCGAACTTTCTCCGAAGTGGGAGGTTTCTCTTGTGCTCGCTTTTTTCGCGAATATTCTTTGCACTGCCCTCTGGCTCCATGCTCTTTGACTGAAGGAGTGAAACGTTACATGTACGGTTAATACGTAAAGAACTTACTGATCTTGTATGGGATGCTATCATTTGGCGTTGTTATAACTAATCGGCAGGGCAGCCTAAGGCGATGGGCTCAATGGTTTATTTGTTCAAGGCTTCCTGACGTTTACGTGTAATAAACGGGTGTATGCGCTTACATATAGACGCTGACGCTCCGCGTAATTGCTCCTTTCATCTTGTCATGTTTGTTTATGGAGGAAACGTGTACTGAGGCAGTGTACATGTAAGGTTAATTTGTGTTCGTTTCGTTAGTTTGCGTATATGGTAACATGTATTATGGGCGGATGTGAGGACATGGACGTGAGGGAGGGAATAAACCGCGGGAAATGTAAATGCAGGATCGATCTTTCTGTGGCGTGCGAGAGAATGTATCACGTCGATCATCAGAATCGAATCTTTGGTATCAACAATAATTCAAAAGTTAGCTCATATTAAGGTTGTTATATTTGTCAAAAGGCTTTGAAAATGAAATATGATTAGGTAGCTTTAGCTTTTTTAGCTTTAGCTTTAGCTTCTTTAGCTTTTTTTTTTATTATTGGTGAGGGTACGTGTGGTACATCGACGTTACCAAGTTTTTAGAACTGGGCAGTGCATGCTTTACTTCGTCCAACTAGATGTGCCATCTTCTCTGTGATGCGGAAATATTTTTTTAAAAGTCATACAGTCACAATAACGCCTCTCACGGATGTTTTCAGCAATCATACGAGCGTGAATTTTACCTCACGGTATTGTGAAGTGGTAATAAAAAATAAATGGCTTGATTGTTGTCATCGTTGTGAAATGATAATTATGTCTAATCGGAGATTACTGATCTACACTGTTGATAAATAGTCCTCAATCCTACACTGACGGTGGATGTTTCATGGAATGTGTTTTTTTTCTGGTTCAGATTCTTTTGGCAATCTTAATAAACTCTTCAACAAGATATGGCAGCAAGCTAAGAGTCTTCTCCACTGAACGTCCGCTTTAAGGATATACCAATCGTAACTTGCGGTTATACTTTTTACTTGTTCATGGCATTGTTTGCTGTCGAAGCTTTGAGCGTCGAACGAAATCAAATTCACAACAACAGGATTAGTCGCGTGGTGTGAGTCTTGCAGTTAACAAATTGGTCTTTTAGTTGATTAAGGAAGTTTAATTCTAGAATTCAGTCAGTTAGTTTATGCTCGGTTTATGAATCTATTTTGATTGTTTTGAAACAGCTTGTTTTAAGCTAATCGTAACTATCTAAAATGGCCCAGTTTCAAACGAAACAGATACAGCTTTTTAGCTCGAACTGCTACGTTCGAAAGTTTCGAGTTACCAAAGAAGTACCGATCGAACACACATGGATGCAGGTTGTCCAGCGATACTTATATATCCACCAAGAATTTGTAAGTTGTTTGTACTCCAACTTAAAACAGTATAGCGAGTGTTAAAGAAAATCATTTCTGATGACAATTCTGCGTCGAGTGACAACCTGCAACGGGTTCAAAACATAGCAAAAATCGTTTCTCTATTCTATCCGTTTGCTGAAATAGGCAGCCGAAATCATTTATGTCGTCCAACAAAATGTCAGACCATGGAATCCTTTGTCAGCAATAGTTACAATTCGTACAAATGTTTTCTCAATCGTACATTAACGCGTTTGATTGTTTTTCTGTTACGGCATTAAGAATCTTTGAGATCTATATCATGTCACTTACTTACAATGCGGCCAAAGCGTCCCGACTCAATCTTGTTTAGTTCAAAACACGTTTGAAACCGCAATACCTTTACCGACATGGTAAAACTTAACGTTAAAATATAAACTGTTTTGCTTTTTTCAAATCAGAAACGACTGCGGCCCGTTGTGAGGTTCAATTACTTCTTTTTGAAACCACAGGGTCAACTGATAGTTGGACCAATCCAACAATGGAATTTTACAATTTTTGGTTGTTCTCAAATTGACAACACTCGCACAACATAGTGTGTGCGATATTTCGGTTCCTAATGATTTTCTTATTGATTTTGAGCGAAGTTTATTTTTTGACGTTTTACGCTAAGTCGAAACTCAGCACAACGATTCAGCTAGTATTAGTTTATTATTCTGCTAATTGGCATGCTAACAATTAAAATCAACAGTAACAATTTTAGTTTCACGGACTTTCAGGTTGGCGTGAACAAAGTTTGTATTACATACTATTTTGTGCTTCTGAATGATATCAAAACTTGTAGTTTTGATTTGTTTGATCCGCAGCCCAGATGTTTTTTACATTTCCCAAGAGCCAAACGGAATGTCAACCATTTCCACAAAAACGCAACTTACGAAGAATCCCAAACTCTGCATTATCTCAATTACTACAACCAGT
>JAQGBJ010000520.1:0-38693 GCA_034698345.1 Sphaeridia pumilis | reverse complement strand
TAGTTTACAGCTAAATTCGAAAGTATCCTCATTGGGGTAATTAGTTTGTGCATTCGATAACTAATTTCAATCCCAAGCTCTGATTCGGAAAAATTGGCGTGTTTAGCATTAGTATGCAGCAAAAATGGTATTGAACTCATTGTTTGATGCGTAATAAACTTGGTTGTCAACAGTAACATTTGGTCGTTGTGGAACTGTTTGTTGTGAATCTAGTTTGGTAGAATTCGAGCATGATTTCATTTGAACTTGATTTGACAGATGATTCAGAAGTCGAGAAAGCATCATTTTAAGTCAAGTAGAATGCAACTAGAAATTACTAGCAGAAACATATAGGAGCCTTTTGACGTCATAATGTTTTCCAAGTTTTAAAACACTATTGATATCCAATTTGATAGACATTCCTGTTCCAAGTCCAAAAGATATCAAGTGATGATTAATGTGATTTGGAAATTTTGAGGAAGTAGCATTTCGGATGACCTTTCGTTCTGTCTTCCGAATATCGCATTGTAGGCTTTTTGTGTCTTCTCTTTGGCAATTTTTTGCCTGCTTTTTTTGTTAACCTTGGGCTCTTCATGTTTGTAGAGGTTTTTGAAGCTTTACTGTCTTCCGTAGCTTCCTTGGAGTCATTCGAGTTCTTCGAAGCCTGTGAAGCCTCAGATCCTTCTGTCAGGTTCGGAGGGTCCTGCACTTGAGCAACTTCCGGAGCCGCTTTTTCTGTCGTGCTGCTTGCTGAAGCAGCTGTGGGCGTAGATTCCGTCATTTTGAAATAGCACTTTAGCTTTATGTGTGTTTATCAGGGAACTTGATACTTTGACCCTACAGTTATCAGCTTCAGGGTTCATTCAAGGCTTTCTTCTTGTTGAGCCAACAACGTTTGACTTTGTACATGTCGTGATGTATATATGTACTTTGTTCCACTGGATTTAACTCATTCAGTCAGTCAATTCTCAATTTCTCTTAGGTTCCCCAGCTTGTTCAATGCCTCGAATTCCTTCCCCCTGCTTGCATTTTATCCATAAGAATAACAAGAACACGACGAATGAAGGAATTCGCCCTTATCTCAAGATTCTGAATGTCGTATGAGTCGTATACGTATTTCTCCAGTAAACCAGATGAATCATCTGAGCAACATAGCAAATAAAGCCTGAAGAATCCGTCCCAACTTATAGAGCCAAAGTTTTACGCTAGTAGTTTGCGGAGCAAATTTCTTTTATTCAAGCTTCAAGTTTCCAGACCATTACTCGATTCTTTGATAGTTTTGCTGTCGCAGTGAAACGTAATCTAGACTTGCACATGGGCAACCGGACTCATGTTACAATTTGCGCCTTTCCACTTTTAATTGTTTGATATCTAGACCAGGGAAATCATGTGGCCTTTTGCAAGAAGACGACGACGAGAAGGACGAGGGATCGGCCAATTTCCAGTCGACACGGGTTTGGACGAATATCAGCCTCCAGCTCCGTTGTTGTTCGCTGGCGACTTTTGGGATTGTAGCAATTCAAACTCTGCTTCTCAGAATCAAATAGCGCCGCAGGCTCCTGCTATCGGGTGGAAGCTGGATTTGTGGGACTTCGCTACTAATGACGAATGTATACATGTACATTTGCTTTATCAGGTCTTTTGTCTCGTATTAATTTACGTCAAGTCAGTCAGTAGGTGAAACCCGTGCCGAGTGCAACTTGTAATGTTCCATCAAAGTCAGGCAGCAGTTGTTGTTGTGTACAGAAGGCACGCAGACACATAGAAGTTTGATAAAAGTCGCCGTGAGTGTAAGTCAGCCTAACAACATTTGTAATATCTGTGTTACTGTGCTTCAGATCCATTACAACCACCTGTTGCATCACCTGAAGCTTGTTCAGGAATCAGGATCAAAATCGACATGGGGTCACAAGAAGCCCAAGAAGGTGTCGGAAGACTCGGAGACTTTGAAGAATCCAATAGACCTGATGTTGTGCCTGGAGTTGAAGTGGAAGCGCCGCTGAGCAGTGACTGGGAGTGCCCTTCGGACTCTGAAAGCTTCGAAAGCTCAGCAGATCGCCAGGAAGAGCTTTCAACCGAAGGCTCGGAGAAGCTCGGCAGATTTTCGGTGCACGTGTGTTATCCCGAGCCTTCCAACGACCATAAGACGGCTTCTCAAGTCTCTCAAGAAGTTTGGACGGACGCTGAAACGTTGACTAAAGCAGCCAAGGACTCTGACACTTCAGCTGGCCCTTCAAAAGTGGCGGGAAAGACCAAAATAGTCGCCGAGGCTTGTGTTCAGGCTGACATTAAAGATGAGAAGAAGGAGGACGACAAGAAGAAGAAGGATTCCAAAAAGAAGCCCTCTGGAACCTCCCCAATTCCGTTGAAGCCTTTGAACGAGTGTCTATGGCTTTGGAAAGGTGGTTTTGTAATTATTTTCAACTGGGTAAGTAAAAAACCTGAAACTCAACGAAGCCTATCATGGCTGCCCATGTTTAAAGACGAAATTTTGCTAATCTTTGCTATTTGGATCTTTAATCTTTAGGCGATCGCCGTCATCGAACTAGTGGCGTATTATCCGGAAACTGTCGAAAGAAGTACAATCAGAGCGAAGCAGATGGAAGAAGGAGCTCTCTTCAGACGGGAACCGTACTATAACTGCTTCCAGTACTTCGAGAGCGAATGGGGAGCTGGAGTTCGCGATCAAGGACAGTCTGAAAAGAACTTCATTGTCGGTAAGAGCCTTCAAGAACTGGCAAATGACAGTACTTCCAAATGACTTCTTATGCTGTAAATACGATTTTTAAAGCCTCGAATTTCTCTGACTTTTAGGATACTTCATGATTGAAGTGGGCGCTATTTTGGTATTGATGATCAACTGTTACGTCTGGAAGAAACAGGTTAGTTGATTTCACGAAGTGGGTTCGAAAACCGGTCCCGCTTTTGGTGTGGTGACTCATGATGGTCTTGTTTATTCCATGCAGAGGTCGTCCAAGTCACCCAGATGGGAAAAGCTACCACCGAAACATGCGACCATGTTCCAGAACTTCAGCCTGAAGTACCAATCCTGCCTCCTACTCTTCCTTATCTCCTACGCTCTTTGCCCGTTCAACTTCAGCCTGGTCATCCGGCCTTCCGACTTCAGGTTGGATGTGTACTTGGTCTCGCTTGTCATCAGATTTGTAACTTGGGTCTTCGTCATCAACGACTGTGACACTAACAAGAACTATAACGAGATAATGAAAAAACGAATGGGTGAAAGTAAAGCAGCTGCTGAAATCGACGTAGAAAAATCTGACAAGGGTTTGGAGGCCCAACAAGCTGGCGATAGTGCTCACGATAATGATGACCTCCCGAGACGTAAGCAACGGCGAATTTTTCCGAGTTTCAAGGAGTTGTGCTTCGACACAGTAGAGGATCATCGTTGGAGTCTGAAGTCCATCGAATCTGATCCTGAAAAGGAAGCTAACCTTTTGGGAGACAAATAGTTCATAATAATAGGCAGAAATCTAACTAACAAGTAAGTGCATTGTAGAAACATGAAACCTACTTTGGTTTTAAAACGTATTTTTGACTGTTGACCTAAATTAGCTCAGCTAATGTTCCTTTATCGTTTAGTTATGAATCGTAAAATAATTTATGCTTGCATTTCAAATTTTAATGTTCACGATAATAACTATCGAAATCAACTAGAACCAAAATAAATGAGCACAATTTGAAATCAAAGTACACATAGTCTTTTAGCATGCCATGCTGCTATTAGTGTAACGTCATACTCCAGAACTTGTGTACTCAATTTCTCTCTATTGCCACTAGCAGTAAACAAATTGTTCCAGTTTTGAACAAAACTCATTGAGTCTCTATCATACATTTAAAATTCACTGACTGGATTTTACTCTAAACAGATATCGAAACATTTTGAAAGCATAGTACAAGTATTGGCCAGTCTTATCACAAAATAGTTTTGTGTAGCTTCACCAGTAATTTTTTGACTAAGATGGCATTAAAAAGTAGAATTGCGATAGTAATAGACCTGATGTGAGATAACATGGGTTCGAATCAAATACATAGAATAGACAGGTAAGGTGCGAAAAGTATGTCCAATCAGTAGCTATTTTTGTATCCTTTAGATGTGTTGTATGTTCAAGCACAGCTAGATATACGTTCATTGAGGACTTTAAATTTCATCGATGTCCAGGTCATCCTCGTCTTCGTCTTTCTTGTTTGAAATTATCTGCTTGGCCGCAGGCGTTGCTGGAGCTTTCTCTTGTTGTTGCAATCCAGAGATTCTAGCCCGATCATCATACTCAATCTGAAGAAAAAATACATGAATGAGAAACTGAAAATGTCAAGATCAAATACTATTCTTTCGCATAGGCAAGATTTTTGATTCAAGCAAAATACCTCAATCTCATCTTCAGATTCAGAGCTTTCCTCCTCTTCAGCTTCCTTTAGCCATTTGATGAAAGGTTCGGCCTTAGAATGGATTTCAGTGCTCAAATCCTTCGACACGTACTTCTTGCTAACCTTGGAGTGCCATTCTACCAAGATTTCTTCATCAAGAATGTCGTTGTCAAACAGAGCCTATCAAGAAAAATTATTCTGTGTTAGGATAATAGAACTCCACAATAGTACAACCGTATTTATCATTGTTTTCTCATAGTCTGCCTTAGGTTTGATATCACATTTAGTCATATCTGAATAACAATAATCATCGATACAGCAAGAAAAGTCGATAATTTCAAAACTATCACTCACCTTCAAGATCAGAGGGACCTTTGGCAGAAGTTCCTTGTTAGTTTGGATGATCAGCTCGACACCACCCAACAAGTACTTCTGTGTCTTAGCGTTCCCGTAACAGAACAGCAGCAGGACCTTACGATAGGTTTTGATGTTTTCGATGATGTTCTTGTCGAAAAGTAGCTCAGCAAGAACCAGTGCAGCTTTTGCGCGGACATCAAGACGTTCAGCTTCAGCCAGGATTTCTTTTTCGTCAAATTTTCCGGAATCCTTTTTTCCTTGAAGAAACGTGTAGAACAGATCCATGCGTTCTTTCTCCGTCTTTTCGGAGTCACTGGTTACAGCCAATGATTTCATCTTGTCGCTCAATTCTGCCTGTCGCTTACGGATAGCTTCGTCGGTAGCGTCATCACCCCAATCATCTTCCCAGCTGTCCTTATTGGTTCCATTCTTTTCAATCACATCATTCCATTCTCCTTCATCGCTTCCGTTACGTGGGCTATCACCATCATGATGGCCGTTAGTTTCGCCATTTTCACCCTTCTTTCCACGCTTCGAGCGCTTACCAGTGGTAGTAGATCCACCCTGAGCTGCAGGGTTGATCTCTGAAAATTTGAGCACATAAGTATTCAAAAATGCGCTACAGTGGATTAAATGATGGTATTCCCATGTTTGGCTTACCAGGCGGATTCTTAATGATGTAAGTAATCAGACGATGGGCTCCTTTGATGAGTCCACTGTAGCCACAGGCCTTGCAGCTTTGGCTCAGGGTGTTTTTCTTGGCTTGAACAGTAAGAACAGTTTCTGGGTTGTCGCACTCCGGGCACAAGACAAACTTGCGAATGAAACCGTCCAACAGATCTTGAAGTCTTGTGGCATCATGGGATCCATTTACAATGAACCGTTCATTAATGATGTCAAAATTCGTTTGCGCTCCCAGTTCACAACCAAAATACTTTGTTGGATCTAGAATACAAGAAGTGCAGACGTCAAGCATTTTAGACAATAGAAGGTAAAGATGCACCAAAAAGTACACAACTCACATGTCGGAGGACGTCCAAGAGCCTTGGCGATGTCAACCATGTTGACGATGACAGTCTTGATGCCATTTCCTTTGCCCTCCACCTTGGCTACCAACTTAGGCATCTTGTACCGATAAAACATATCGGTGACGCTCCGGTTCACGTTCAGAGACATGGTGATGCTGGATTTTACGGCAGACGCTCACAAGAAGAGAGATAGTACTTGAAATTTTGTCTAGCAGTGGTAAATACGTGCCTAAACAGTCTATGTGCTTGTTTGCTGCAACAAACTGGTCAACGGATTTCTACACGAAAGGAGCGGCGTAACAGTTATAGTCGGTGTTGAGAAAACAGAAACCTCATGACTGAGAATAACGAACCAGTTTCAACAGATACTGCCCTAGGTTAATCCTGTAAGAATTTCACCCGGTAGCTGTAGGAACATGGAAATGGCTAGAAGAATAACGTTTTAACTTTGAAAAGTCTATGATGACGGCCTGAACAAGCTGGCACCCTTGGGGTTGCTCCAGCTTTTCGATCCTATGAAAGCTTTCTAACAAAGATGTTTGGTCGATTCTAAGGACCCCTGCCTGGTCCGAACTAAGCTTCAGGATTCCCTCAATGGTTGCAACTTCCGATGACGACTACTGGCGAATTTTGATAACCTGTAACAGATTTAGAATCAACTTAGTTTTCATGACATTAGAATTGGTTTCAACAGATGTTCACCAAACTTACCGATATCTGATCGGTTCTTGACGTTGAGGTGTTATTGCCCAACGAATGCATGTGTCTCTAAAAGAGTCTGAATCTGGCGAACTCGTCCCACTGGAGTAAGATAGCTCTGTAATAACAAACAATACCACATTAGTAATTAAGATCAACCAAAACAAAATGGAACTATGTAACTAACTACTCCTTCAATCAACTGACAAATATGACCTCTCAACCTCGCGTTCCACCAGCTACTAAACTGTCTCAACCCCGTATGCCAACAAACTTCTACAAGGAAGCTGAAATTCTCGAGTTGATGGCGATGCAACGAACGTTCATTTCGATAGTTTGAATTTCACTCAGCTCCTGATTGTTCTCTGTCAACAATGATACCTTTTCTTTTACTGCCTTCAATTTAAACATCTAACGCCATTGTAACTGCAACAAGCTTCATTGTGATTAAGAAGCCTACCTACACGAACAACCTAACCTGCATTGAACGCATCAGCAGCAAGCAAACTATCCAATCCTTTCATGAGCTCCCCCCCACCAAGCTGAATTTTACAATTCCAACTTATACCTTATTACCTGATGCCTTCTCGAAACCCTGATTGAACCTCTGATGCGTTGCACTGACTGACTACCCATGCGACTTCCGAATGTTTATGCTGATGATGATGTCCAATCATCATTTACTAACATACCGCGTAAATACTATTTTATCAGTAAACTTAGCCACCATCTTTCAGGCACAAACACTCCAGCTGAGGTTGATTTGATTTGGTTCCAAGCAAGTTGCCTGTATTAGAGACACCATTCATCGTCAAATGTCTTCGAGCGAACAGATAAGCTTCATCCACACAGCAGTTCAACTGCATCCTGTTCCTGTACACTTGCCATACGTCTAAAAGTGCCTAGCATATCTATCATCAACTTTCATGCATATTTCACCCAAATGCAACTTACTTCTGCCTTGTCTGTATTTGGCATAATCTAAATACGGATCTTGGCCTCTTGGATCTAATCCAAGTCTCGAATTCGGCATAACACCATAATTACCTCTACTATTTATATTTACACCAACTTGTAAGTATCTACCCATACTAGCCTCGGCATGATCTAGATTAGTTACTCACTCGCGGCCATTTTCTTCATCTGCTCCTAATCCTCACTTCATCCCATGGAATGCAAACTCATCCACCGGCTACTAACATTTCATACGAGGTGATTCTAAACTACCAGTTAACATTCAAACCTAAATCCTAGCTCACAAACAATCACCTCCGCATTAAAAGCATCGCATGATCTGAAATTACCAGACCTCACGTAGACAAAACACGCTAGTTTCCATTTTGTAGCGAATAGCACTCTCATCGCAACAAAAGCTAGTTCTGCTAACCTCTAGAACAACTTTCTAGAATATTTGACATTCAGCACGGTTCATTCCGCTACTCCTGCCGCACAATAATACCATAACGACATTGCTTGCCAACAAACAAAGACATTAAACCACAAAGTATCTTACTGTTTGTTGTAGTGCTCAACTATGTCTGTACCTCTACAAGGAACCAAACGAACCGCAATTACTACTAAGCATTCCAACGCCAGCCCTTTCTCCTTCCTCCTCCTGACAATATCGATCCATATTGCTGTTATTCCTTCTCCTTGAGACTTTATCGACCTGAATTAAACCAAATATAACCAAGTAATTCAAGCCAATAGAACATAAATTCAGAAATAACATAACATAAAGCAAATACTACAGCGACGCTGATGACTGGCGCTTCTTCAAACAATATCTCTCCTACTTACTATCTTCTGATATGTCACATCATCACCTCTTCAACTTGAATCTGACTGAACAGCATGACGATCCTTGATAATTCCTTCCAAGATAATCTTTTGCTCGCTTCTCAGCTACCACAACTCCATCTAAAGCTTGAACCAACCAAGAAAACCAATACACACTTAAAATAACATTAAAACCAGTCATCTATCAGACATCTCCACCAAATGACCTTGTACCCACGACGAACCTCGTCCAACCTCACTGACACACACAATATGTACGTAAATTTTATAAATTCCATTCAGTTGATTCAAAATTTTGCAAAATTTTAGATACTCACCTGGAGATAGAACCATATGAAAACGTGGATAAAGAAAGTTGATGACAAAAATTGACCAAACTGAATCCTCCGGCGTTGTCCTTGATCTCTATCGTAGAAAACGGACCCGAGCGTTCAGAATTTCAGCAACGATGATTGGAAACTTGATGATTTCAGAATCTTGAATTCTTCTTCCCTTCGAAACGCTGACGATTCGTACTCAAACCGTCATTAAGACTGCAGAAAATTAACAATTTCAATTGGAAAATTGACGACTGAGGAAAATATGCTCCAAATTTCTTGTTAGCTTTTGAATACAAAATCTCGACAAACGGATTTGTAGAACAGACTTTTCTAACGCTGAACGCAAAATACTTTGAGAATAAACGACAATCTGGACGTTTTTCGCTAGAACCTTTGACTCACTATATCGAATCGAAACAACGGCAAAACTAACTGGCAGAAAACCTTCTGATGCAATGCAATGCTAAAGCTTGAATACAGCCACAAGCCAAGTAGAGTGTGCTACAATTCATGCTTTTCTGGCCATCAACATGGAATTTCCCTTCCTGCCTTCACTAGTTGGGGGACAGGCAAGCAATTCAAGTTTGCCGCTCAAGCCATTGACGTCACGTACTCGATTGTAATATCGGCAGGTGCGTTTCATATTCTGATGTTCTGATGTGCATCAATCACGTACGTGAATAACTAAAATTCCTTGATAAAATAGCTGAAAAACCTAACACTTTTAATTCCATCCCTAATTAATTTTGTACACGCATTAATAAAACTTACACCTGAGTCTGCACCTCGACCCACAAGGTTTCGTATTTCCTCTCTGAAGGTTTAATCCGAATATGTCATGATGAGCTGTGTTTATGGCATCTTATAAAAGCCTCCAAACACACCGATTTTGCAACCATAACAACATTTCCACCAAAACTTAAGTGCACTATTCAACGAAGAGAAAACGATCACAGTAGTCGTAGCACTATGATGCCATCACCGTCACCTGACTACCGCCATTCTTCCTAGGGATTTCAAGAGCCCACAGATGACCTGCGCGTAACCATGTCTGTGTACAAAGCATAGCGGCAAATGGTGTCCGTATTGGGGAATTGCGTCAAGATTTCTGGCAGCTGCATCTTGAACCATGTGCATTTGCATTGAAATCTGCTGCCGAGATTTGTAAACGATGAATCGTGCCGTTGCATACGAGCGAATGCTGCAAGCAAGTCTGTTGAATGTCTGCTTCACCGTTAGAAGTAATTTTAAACGCTAAACTTTAGCATCATTATCATTATTAAAGTCCGCAACAACTGAGATAGAAATCCACCTGCTGATTTGACAGAAATAATCGGAAAAAGAAACCTTTGAAAACTTGTTGAAGGCAGAAATGCCATAAAAAAGGTCAGAAGCTATCCAAAGCTGCTGGAGTTGCGAAAACGTTTGCCAACTCAAAATAGCTGGTGAACCCTCACTCGAATTATAAAACGCTGGGAGCAACAATGATTAAAACGACCTGAAAATCCGTGCCCTTTCAACGTTTTCAATGGGAGCAAGAAAGTAAACAAACGTGATGCAACGCCTTATCCAGAGATGGCGCTCAGCTCTTTTCATAAAGATGAGCGTTAGCCACTAGGGCATTTTGAACGGAAAAACTTGAAAACTCGTGAGCCATCGAGTTTCCCTCTCTGCCGTTGCAACTCGATGGCTTCAAGGGAAAGGGGGGAAGATTATGCAGTACGAAAATTCCTTGAAGGTTTCAGTTGCAAACAAATGGTTGTTGAGGGAAGTTGCCTCTCCTCACAGCTCTGTTCTGCTGTACCGTATAAAAGCCATATGATCACGCACATAGTAAATTCACAAGGAAAAATTGGCAAAGTGTTGGTGTGTGTGAGGGAAACCTTGCGAATTTTACCACTTCCGCAGACCAGCAAACTCACAAGGCTCCAGCAGCAGCGCTTTAGCGCTTCGGGGTCAAATTTATAAGCGTTTTAAGTTTCCTTGTGATTCATTTTTAAACTTGTTTTATACTTAACTCGTGTGGTATTTTTTTAATTTGTGAACAGTCTAAGAATTTTAAGACAGTGTCTTCTCATCTGAACTTTTTGTAATCTTTCATCTACTTGGAGTTACGGTGTAAATGTATACATTTGATGATCTGAAGATACTTTTGGCGCTGGAGTAGAAGAAACGGAAAGTAAACTTGATAGTTATCTTGGAAGGTAAGTCGATATGTACTTTAAATGGGTCGTGAAACAATGGTCTTTGTTCGGAAGAGGTGTAAACAAATGTCACCAACGTGTGTAGCACCTTACTCTTTTAAAGCCGTGGGCTTTTTATGGATTGATTGAAAGAGAAAACTGTAAACAAAGATCGTGGGGCCACGTTATGATGGTGTTCAAAAGTATTTCGATAAAAAATGTCAAGGATTGGATTGTGTCAAGTTAGACTAATTCCCGCGTTGGTTCGTTACAGGAAGGAATCTGCAAACGGGGTGAGAAATAGCGGAATCTCTTGGATAAATGAATGGAAGGTTATCATCGTTGAACTTTCGTCACCACCGGTAGAATGACTTGAGTCATCTGATCGAAAGGCCAAGTCGATACTACTTTACAACATCATTCATCGGTATTGTGTAAGAAGAAGACAGTTGCATCAGCGTCAGTACTAGTAGTAGTACTTCTCCAATCAGCGTCTTGTTTCTTGTCGATAACCCGATGGAATGCTGCTGGCTGACTGACTGACTTGAAGAATCTTGGGTCTTTGACGCTACTAGCCTAGTGAACTTGATTGTTGTCATCGGCAGATGATCGCAGCAGTGGTCTGCAACCGGTTTCACCGTTAACGCAATACACACTACGACTATTGAAATCACCACAGAACAAGAAGTAGTGGTAAAAAAGTCAGCCATTTTCCAATCAAACAACGTGATGATGACCAATAGGACAACAAGTCGACCGCGTACATGGAACTTTTAAGTACTTCCGCCGCCGCCGTTGTTCGCCCATCCCCGTCATTATACCCAGTCCCCATCGTCATCTTTATAGAAACTGTAATCACAGCTAATACCAGCCTTGATTGATCAAAAAGCCGAATTTGCAATGTCTGCTGCTGAACCAAAATGGAGTCAACGATGCAAGGGCAGTGCCGCCGTCTACAACCAGAAACCTGTGATACTTTTAATACTGAGTCTATGTCTAATGTTCCATTACCGAGAAGCGGACGCGAAACTGTATTCCAATCAGTTTGCTGTTCATATACCAGCTGGAAGTAATCGAGCGGATCAAATTGCGGAGAAACACGGATTCAGTAACCTTGGACAGGTGAGCTATATAATTTGGATTGCTCCTTTGTATTGTTAATGTCAACTTTGACGAGTACGCAAGTCTTCGTAGGTTGTATTCTCAAGTCCAACAACAAGAACAAGAAGCGCCGCGGCCTCTCTCTCATCGTTAACTTTAGTTGCTGTATATATACTGTATATTTTTAGCAGACAAAAGCGGTCGTTACGCGGTTGGGATATATATGACTTGTAGCCATTCAACAAAGATTTCACGTCTTCAACCTTGTAGATAAAACCGTCGACCACCACCACCGTTGGCAGCAGTATACGACACTTTTCACAATATTTATTAACCTTCTCCTCGTCGCCATGGTTGAATAGGTTCTGAGGGCTTGAGGCTATTGTTGTCGTGAGGCTGCGTTTCTTGTGCTATTTTGTATTCTGTCAGTCCATATTAATTTTGACTTTGTCGTACACCTCAAGTCTATATCGGCTACCGCCGCTCTTTGTTGTGAAGGCAGCTGGCTGAAGAGAAAGTAAAAACTTTTCAAGGGTGCTAATATACGCAGAGCCATTACCAAAAGAAGTACTCAGTCACTGGGTACTCGCCACTCGCCACACGTCGCCGTAGTCCATCGATCGACGTACCTCTTCGATAAGGACCCAGAGGGACCGCTGTCGCTGTTACTTTAGCAAAAAAGAAGCGTGTGGCTTGCGTATGTTCGAGTCATTAATTTCGACGGCTGATCGATGCCAGCGTAGTCGAAGTGGAGTTGGAATATACCACCACCACCTACCTGCTCATGTATTTAATCTGTTTGATGGTCGAAATCGTCAGACTCCTCGTGCCAGAACTTGGTTATTATTTAATAGACCAACAGCACTTTCCTACCTCAACGACGTCCTGCAACTTTTTGTCGATTCTTTCTTGAGAATTATAACGTTACGTCTACGTGAGCGCCATAGAGTCGATGCTGCGCTTTGATCAAGTTGCTGTACTTGAAGACTTGGCAGCAAAGAAGGCGCGTATTGGAAGCTATGTTTGGCGAAATCAAACAATCGCCAATCGATCTCTCTTGCCACCTTTCGATTTTATACGTGAAGAGCAAATACACCAAGTCGTCAAATACAAAAGTAACAGAAGCCATATATACAGTATAAAAAGGGTTATGAAACGATGATAGTATATGATAACCTGTTAATGAGAGTCGTTGGCTCGTTTGTTGTTATATAATCGTTACTTTTCGTTAACGGCTGCCGCCGTCGCCGCTCGTATATATTCATGAATGTAATGTTACAATGGGAAACTCATAGGTGTGAAGAGGTTTATGAATCAAGTGGCTATCATTTGATCTGGGCAAACATTATTAACTGCTCCTGCTTACACAAAAAAGTTGTTGCGTGTCTGCAGTAAACTTTATCTTTTGGCTATTAGTATATTATAAACGTGAGGATTTTTTGCTTTTGATCGTTTCCTTTTTCCGTTCAAGTTCCTGGTCGGTGCAAATTTTTGCTGACGTTACTACTTCCTTTCTGGTATAAAAAGGGCTGTTTTTTTGGCAAACAAGTTACATTTATACCTGAGCTAATTCATGGACAAAAATATGTTCATAAGAAACTTTTTTTGCCGTTTGACGGCTGGACGTTAAAGGAGTTTTGTTGCTAAACTTGTCATGAAATTGGCGAGCGTAGCAAGCAAGATTTGAGAAGTTGCTTGTAAAATGGTTCAAGTTGTTCAAGGTTTTTGGCGACAGCGTGTGATTTTTTCAAGTATCAAGTACATGTTATCTCGACCACGTGTAAAAGATTGCAAAAATTATACTTGGCTGAACGTATAACTCTGGAGGCAGGTGCTGGTTTGGTGGTAAACCAAGTGAAATGGCGATAATTTTGTCGATGAAAGGTGTAATGATTCATTTGAGAAGATGAGAAAAGTTGGGTAATGATTTTGTTCGCTGCGACTTGAACGACAAGTGCTTTAGTTGGACTTCTTTTGGCAATGGTAGGACGGCAGGAAGAAGCCATTTCTTCGGGGAACCAAGAATTTCTTGAACATTTACACGATTATTTTATAGTTATGGCCACAAATATAGCTGCTGTCGGCTCAAAAAGTCATTTGAGCCCGGGTTTCCGGCAAGTTGTAAAGAGCAGAATTAGGCGGCAGTATTTTGGATGGGTGACCACATTGGTAGTTTTGTGATTGTTGAAAATTGACAAGAATTTTTCATGGCGTTAGCTTCCTTTACAGTTTACGGGTGGAATTTTCTATTCAGCTTCAATAATGTTGAAGGCCCCGACTTTAAATATTTTCAAAGTTGGCAAGAATTTTCCCCTTGGATTATTTGCAATTAGAGCCCATAGTGACATAAAAAACTGATTGAAAAATGTGGTTGCTTTTGCCGGAAAGTTGATGTGAGGAAAACGGGATAGTTTAAAAGCACAAAGGAACTAAAGTATTTTTTGCAAATTACTTTCCTCCATCAGTATTTGTTTTGTGGACGTACGTGATGAGATCATTGTATCAAAATACTTTTTGATGCAGCCAGCGCTAGAAAGCATGCAAAATGCTGCATAAAAATTATGATTGCACAATAGCAATTTTGCTAGTTGTGTGTTTAAGAAATTTGTTGCATGTCTTGTTTGCTGGGTGCAGTATAATATTAATATTATTATTATTATTATTAGCAAGCTTTGAGTTGATGATGTTTTGGAATGTAAAGCTCAAAGTATCGATGAATGCAATGTGGAGAGACGGCTACATAACTTGAACAAGTCGTGACAGAGGCAGGGAGTCGTGCCGTTCGTGGGGAAGATGGTTTAATTTACTCTCAAGGTTGTTTGTAAAACGAAATGGCTATTTGCAATGTTTTGCAATGGACTAAAAGTGAAATAATGATGGTTGTTTGTTGTTGTCGGAGGATTTGTTGGTAACAGCTGGTTCCTGGCGAGAGTCATTTAGTTTTGTATTATAGTAAATAGCACCTGATTCTATATGACTGACAAAGACAGAGTGAGTGTATAACGAGATGAGTAGAAGAAGACAGAGGCATTAAAGGTTTTGATAAAGGGTCCCCTTTATCCATTCTGATTGTTGATACAAATGAGGATTTGTCTAATGGGCGGAGAGGCTAAATTTTGAGCAGTTCTAACGACGGAGGGGTTTGTTAGAATGGCTGCAGAAATACCGGGTTCTTGCATGGAAGACTAAAGAAAGTAGATTGATGAAGGGAAGAAAGTTTTTGCGAAAGAGCCATAACTGTGATAAATGAAGGCCTGGAAGAGGACGCAAGTCTTGTGTGATAAATATCTCGATCTGTAATACATGGAATGGAATAGGGACTCAGCTGGCCGCCAGGAAATGTGGCGCCGGTTAACTAATAGTTGCCTGGAATCTAGGGAAGATAAGGCAAGTTTTTGATGGCAAAATTAGGTTGAGAAATGTTCTGGTACTAATATAACTATCAAGGATTTCATATTCAAGGCGGAATCATAAGCCTGAGAACGGTTCTACTGGAAGTTATATTTTAATGCACACAGGTGAATATGATTCAAGATGGTAACAATTTGCAAGATCACGGCTCAGCCGTCAAGTCTTTGGAGTGACGCAAATAGTGGATAGCGTGCTGGAAATGGCGTGGGCAAAGTCCGGCGTAAATGTTATTTAGCAAAAGCTGCTGTTTTAACAGCTGGTCGGTGTCTACCGCCCCCGCCTTATTTATTTCGGCTTGATGAAATTGGCAGATTTAATAGAAATAGACGTGGATTGCGGGGGATTGAAGAAGGAGATTCTGCAAAAAACGGATATCTTTAGCACGGTGAATCACTCAGAAAATGTACAGAATTATAACAGTATCGTAAGCAAAGCTTTATCATACCTGTTAATCATCGTCACGACCGTCAAAGCTAATCGAGGACGTCAATTTCTGTGAAAGATTGAGGATGACAAAAGACGCACGACGATCTATCCTGGTAATCGGGAGCTCTACTAAAATTCCCAGGTCTCTTTACCGTTTGTGCAAGTAGGCACAAAAGTGCGTGATGAGAAGTGCAAAATTCTGCTACTCTCTTGTGAACATTGTAATAAGGTTGAACCAAATTTTCTGGTCTGTTTCACCTCATGATGACGATGATGGTTTGGCAGAAAATGGCAAAACGGCAAATAGCGATTAAGTGCATCAATGAAATCATTTAATACTACTGACTCTTGTGTGTGGAGGCGTGCGAAGCGTTGCTCATTCAGAATTACATTTGGTGGTATTAAATATATTGCTGCATTTACAGTGCTTTTATAATCAAAGCTTCCGGCCGCTTTTTGGGCAAAATGTCTGGTGCAATTTGGTGGCGTATGTGCAATTTTGCATGAATTCTAAATGGTGATGATGGTTGTTAGAGGGATTCGAGGTATTAAATGTGGTAAAGACTTGATGACCTAATAATTGCCAGAGGGATTCCATTGCGTAATTATTGTTACGTGTGGCTTGAAGGGGTGGTGATAAGAATAAAAAGTGTATTAATTTACAAATTGAGGGATGCTTCAGGAGGTTTGGCTCAAGTAAAGTAATATAATTCATTATACAGGTTGTGAATTTTAGTAGCATGAAATAGAGCCGAAATTTTTTGGCTTACGAAACTGTGAACAGCTGATCGGGGTTATGAGGAAATATTAATGGCAGTAATTTGGGAATTATATATATATTGACGCCATATTGGACGAGCAGATTGTTTAGCTTGTCAATGTTTGAAAGTAATTACATTGCAAATTTATTTGGCGATTTAACCCCATCTGGTTTACAAGGCGACCAGAAGTTGTCGCATGACTAGTTTTCATCAGACCAGCTTGATAGCAACTTTGATCTGAATTTGGTGAAGCGAAGTAATTTTAGGAACCTTTTGGCCGTATTTGAAATTGGAACAGAAGCTGAGCTGGATAGAACCATATGGCGAAGAAGCGTTGCGGCCAAGTCTCTCCTCGTAATAACTATAAGCTTTTGATGATGATGACACTGTGTAGTTTAAGCATGGAGGGAAATTAAGTTGCCATTTGGCGGATTATTTCCATGACGGTTTTATGGACCGAAAGCTGTGTCACAGCGACAGCAGTAGCAGAACGTCCGTATATTTTCCCTGGCTCGTTATAATAGTCGTTTAATGAGAACAGGAACGAACAAGTAGCGGAGCTGCTGGCTGGCTGACTCGACATTTTGCTGGGGCTTAAGGTTAACAATGTGTTAATGACGAAAGGCGGAAAGTTGAATGTTTTTGCATGATTGGGCAAGGGTGGAGGGGGAATGGAAATGTTGAATCGGGTGTATACACAAGAAGTCTGGAGAAAGCTGTACAAGAAGAAGAAGAGAGAGAGGTGAAAATTTGCAAAATTAGAAAGACGAACAAGACTTGGAAATTTCTCCATGGAGAATTTGATGAAGGAAAGCTGGAGATGGAGAATAGAATAGAGTCGTATAGAAACCCAATGTTTCCTAATGTCAGTAAATATTAACGAGGACGAGGAAACCGTGGAGTGAAAAGGCTTGAGGGGATTCCAAAATTTTAATTACGGCGAGAAATATTTGGGCTATGTATGTATGCCATAGCTGCTTTATCTCGTTTGGCGAAAACTTTGCTGAGAATCTTAATGTTTGAACAATGCGTAATTGAAAGTAGGCTAAAGGAGCTGGAGATAGAGAATGGACTGTATATGTACTGGATGGATGTTTGAAAATGGAGGAAATAGTATGTTCGCTTCTTAATTAGAAATTTTATGAACATATTTAAAAGCTGGTTCAGCAGTCCACCACCAACAGAATCCAGCTGCCTTGAAATTTTAAAAGGAAAAAGTGAGAATGTTATTGAACAAGAAAATTTCAGGCTGGAGGAAATTGTTAATATTCAAGAGGAATTCTTTGGTAAACAAGAGGCATAAGGTTGTTTGTAATTGAATTACTTGGAAGAGGAAATTCGCTTAGTTTGTATATAGAAGTTGGATGGAGGAATATACATGGAAATGTATTGTAATGGAGTTGCGGAGAGTCTGAGGTCTTGAGGTTATGTGTAGACAATATATAGTGTGTTTCGATTCGAAATTCAAGTTCCTTTCAAGTTGGTTATGTAGACAGCGAAGACACGGAACGCAAAGGCGTTTGTGGTCCGGCAGTTGGGTTGTGGCGGAAGGAAGTACAAGCGTATATGTATGTGGGCCAGCGGCGTCTTGTTAGAACTAACCAAGTTAAAGTTAAAATTGCTGGAGAAATCCATGTATGGAAGAAACCCAGTTTCTTGAAGCTTGGCTTTGAAGTTGTGTATTGGATGTAAGAATGACGTAACGACGTAACTTGTGGCATGAGAAGTAACTGGACATATAAAAGTCTTTGAAATTGAAGGAGGATGATTGGCATTTTGCAAACATCAGGGAAGAAGAACTGTTTTCTGCTTTTCAACGGATGTTAGAGAAAATGAAAATGAGAGAATATTAAATATTGAAGGTGGAAAGTAGGTTCTAGATTTCAAGTTTATAGCATGGCCTCTGATTGAAAGTTGGTAAAGCATTGAAGTATCTCTCAAGTCAAATCATGTTGATGAAACCAGATATATAGTGTTTTCCCTTCGAGTTGAAAAACTGAAATCTTTAAAAGCTTATGCTGGAGGCATAGGGGTATCTGGGTCCTCTGGGGACTAAAAACATGGAAAAAGTCTAATGGTATGCTTTAGATTTTTGTCTAGGTGGAAAAATTCCAGCAAAATATAAATTATGCATGTAGAGAAAAGAATCCTGAATCTGTGCATAGAGGCTTGAATTTATTCCTACGACGCTGAAGAATTTAAAGGACAAACAGCACGCTTTGGACAAGTGTTTTTAAAAAGTTTGCTTGGATTTTTGTGGTGAATGGTGGTGAGCTACTTGACTATATATTTTTGAATGGAGCTTGATGACGAAGAAGAAAAAAGAGTCAAGATTGTAAATGATTGAAAAGAAGAAGCTGGGCTGAAGGCGACTTGACGGCCGGTGATGATACGGCATGTCACGATGATTGCCTTCCATTGTGGACCTTGACATGGTACAAATAATGCATGGCTTTGGTTGCCTCAAGTTGGAGCTCCTCGTGTCTTTTGTGTCAAGATGACGGCAGAAAGTTGTTGGTTGTTGGTGTGAAGAAAGTTGTTGTTTTTGCGAAGGATAAAGTTGTGATGACATGATGGATGTTATTTTGAAAAACTCTCACTTGGGACCAGCCGGCCAGAAAGCTTTCTTTAGCATTGATAATTCATGTGATGATGGTTTTGTGTACTGGTGTTTACCATGAACAAATAAATGTTGATGGACGACAGGATTTGTACATTGGACTTTGACAGTTGTTCTCAGGTGTCCTTATATATAAATCTTTGGTTGTTGAATGAAGAAGGAAGGGGTGGACAGGTAGACAAAAATTATTTGTGGTCGCGATGCGTTAACCTTGATGTTGTACAACAATAGGAATATAAAGTGTTCCAATTTTCACTTTTGTCTTGATGAACAAGAAGAAGCTGCTTGAATTTCAAATTTCAAGGTGAGTGAGGATGAGCAGCTACTACCTGGGATGATTGCGGCTGGCCTGATTTTTTGGCATTGGGTTTATAATTAACAAGAGTAATTAGAAATGGGAGGACGTTGGTGAAGAAGTTGATTACAAGATGGCTAAAGTAAAAGTATTTGAAGTGGTTCGAGTCGTGATTAGAAATTGGCAACTTTTGATGTGGGTATTCTTTTCTGGGCCTGACTTTGTGGAATCCAGTAGCAAATGTGGTTAAATGAAATGAGAGGAGGATATGAACAGGATTGGAATTGGCTGACTAAAGGGAAATTGAGGACAAGCTTAAAGGAAGGATGGTTGTTACGTTGGTTTTGATGCCCGTTTGATGACGGTGGCAGCATCTGATCTTATATAAAAAGAAGGCAGGATGGCCACGGCCGCAGATTCGAGCATTCAAACAAGAGATGGCAAAAAGCAGGATAAAAGAGCAGGAAGTTCATGTGGGTGTATATGTTTGATTGAGGTAACCAACAACGGCTACTGTGTACAACAGTTTCGATGTTTTGCAATTAGGAAGAATAGAAGAAATTCCGTTCGTTTGGTTATGTTATACAGCAAGCAAGAACGTAACGAGCTCAGGTGAGCGTGCAAGTTAGGCATATAGGATTCGCAATGGCGTTGGACCAAAAGAGCGTTGAAAAGGTTGATCTGTGTGTGCGGAAGTGAGGAGGATCGTTTTTTTATGTCCTCTGTCCATGCAGAATGTATGTTGGCTGCTGATTCAGCCGTCGCTACTGCAATAAAGTAAGGTATGATTACGCTTTGAAGAACGCTTCCGATTGTAAAGGTAGCTAAACTGCTACTGTACAATAATGGCAAACGTAATTGTGATGAGGATCGTTAAAAGTGTTTGCTGACTGGTTTCCTTCCTTCCGTTGGAATGATGAATGAAATGCTGAGTGGTCAAAGTATTCTTCATTGATAAAAAATTGGAAAAGTTGTATCAGTGCATGCTTGCTTCGGGTTTGCGCAATTGAAGGAATTTGCGGATCGAGAAGAGACGGCAAGGCGCTTGGGATTTCGCTTGAGATGGATAATTTCCAGATGCCTCGTGCCAGTTGAAGCGTCGGAAAGATTGTGAAACAAGCGTCATTGTAAAGCAATGCACGTCATATGTGGAAAAGGTTTTAAAAGTAGGAGCTTTCAGCAAAGCAAGTATGCATGCAAGGCATGTGGCCACAGACCGATCGGTTGGTGTGATTTATACTCCGAGGTCCAAAGGGGCAAGAGGCATAAGACAGTGACAAGGAGGAAAAAGGGTATTTGTATTAGGCGATTTCGATGGGAACGAAAATGGATCGGTAAAAAATTGAAGGGAGCGAAAGCAGAAGGCAGCAGTAAAGGTGAAGACTTGCTATTCATGGGATTCAGGGAGCAAAATTTGAAGCTGATGGTGATGAATGTGGTGGCAATACATTAAAAATTGGTTTGATTTATTGGCGGGCTGGTGGACAGGGTGGAATTAATTTTTGACAAATGCCCAGCCGGACCGATGCATTCAAAAATGTGTTTGATGGGGACAAAGTTGCTGTGTCAAGAGTGTCAAACGGGTTGATGCTAGCGGAGCTGCTGGTGGAGAAAACGCTTTTTGGGTTCTGAAGTACGGATGCTGAACAAATACTAAAAGAATTTGGCAATTTGATGAAGAATGGCGGGAATCCAAAGGCATGTTATGTAATTATAAGCGGACCGTGACCGCAGAGGTTGGTCTTCTAGAAGACTGTTTGACTTTTTAATAAAAGGTCATGACATGCTGGTTCTTGGAATGCATTGAGGCATGTAATTAAATTTGGCAACTGTGAAGGGAAGTCGGTGATTGTTGCGGTTTGAAGCTCTCTCAGTCAGTCAGTGGCTGACTGAAGAGCGTGGAAGGAGTCACAAGAAGACTTGGGAATCGCTCGAAATTCCAGCCTGGAATATTTCCGTTTGATTACTGGGGCAGAATTCCGCCTCCGCAGCCCCACGGGCATTAGTTCACACAATGCTTGTATAGTATTTGTTCTAGGAAATAACGTATATTGCATGGTCTGATGAGCATAGGCATGGTTGTATTAAATTCATATAAATGAGCTTCACTATAATTTCCACCGTTATCTATCTACGTGGGTCTGAAATATACGGACCGGGCATATTCCTCCATGTGGCAAAGCAATTATTCCCAGGAGGAGAAAAGCGAATAATTTATGTTTGTGGATGGGCATGACTGTGTCTGGTGAAAAGAGTGAGAGGAAATTTGTCGTGTGGTGGTTTCCTTGGTACAGCCATATAGCCATGTTCTCATTAGATGCTCCATGATTCTTGTACATGTGTATAAATGTGGTTGCTTGGTTGCCACCATGTGGAAATGTGAAAAGGTTGGATTCCACGGCAACGTGTTTTGCGGGGACCCACGTAGGAAATGTAATCGAGAAAGCATGATTTGGTAGTGTCTCTGTGGGCAATTCTTTACGGATGTACTTGTACATAATGTGGAAAACAAACAAGGAATTTCGCGGTTCTTTCGAGTCCCCAGATGGTAGAAATTCAAGTGGCAATTTCCAGCCAAGGAACAAGGGAAAGTGAAAAGCCCTGGTGACCTAACTGTTTGGTGGTGATGACGACGGGGCGGGCAAGAAATTAATGGCGGTAGTGGGATGGGAACCAATGGAGTGGCCCAACTGGGCCACCAGATGAGTTGGCTGAAATTGAAGGCAGTTTTGGTTAGGTTTTGGGCAAAGTTCTGTTGACATAGATTAGGCTTGGTGGAGGAGCTTGTTGCAAGTAACAAAAGTGTTGTGTGTAAATAGGCGTTGTGTGTGTATATATATACATAGTTGTAAAAATTTCATTACTGTGGGAAATGAAGCGGGAAATTCTTCTGGAGAATGCTTTGAATTTATGGTCGCTAGAAGAAGGTCATGGGGTGTGAAATTGTTGATGGAAGAAGAAGAAGCAGAGCAAAAATTTGCTAGTAGAAGTTTTATTTGCCAAAAAGTAAAGTGAGCGTATAAGGGACTTTTGCATTAAGAAACAAGCTGTGGAACAGGAGCAAATTGTATAATTTTATATAACGTGAGAAAGATGGAGTTATGATGCGGTAATTTGATGGGAATTTTATGCTCGACTTGAGGACAAGTGATAGTAATGGTGGGACGGGGATATGAATCTGATCCTGACCTTGCATAATAATGTATGGCAAAGTTGATTCTTGAACGTTGTTAATGCAGGTTACAATTAATTAAAGTGTATATATGTGGAGGAGAAACGAGCTTAGAATACGAACTAGCTTTAACGAGCAAAACATATGAAGAAATTATCGTTTAATTAAACAAAGTGCTTGGACACAGAGGGTAATTAAATGTGACAAATTGCTCCTTGAGCCTGGGACTGCAAAGAGTGGAACTTGTGTGCAATTTAAGCTGAAAAAATGTAGAATTTTTCCTGCCTCATCAACTGCAGAAAGAGTATCTGAAGTTGATTGGATTAATCAAGCATGTATACGTGTACGAAGAATTTGGGAGGCTAAAAAGGCATGGGATTCTTTGGCTTTTGGGAGAAAGTTTTTTCACGATTGGGCAGTTTTGGCACTGTGGGTAGTTTTGGTCTTTTGTCTGTACTTTGTACTCGATGGCACTTGGTTTTTTATCGGTGATTTACGTCGCTTAATTCATGGTGCAAAAACTGTACGGCAGTAGAGTTTTGTCGTTAATGTTTGCCAGGGAAGATTCAGTGCTGCGGCAGCAGGACTAATTGTTTTGGCAAGGGAGACGGTGTGAAATTGGAGGTTTTTATGGCTGTGAGCTCAAGGTTGGCATATTAGTTTCGGTTTCACTGAAGTTGTTGTTGTTGTCTGGTACTCGTTGGGAATATAAATTTTGTAGTAACAATGTGAACAAGACAAGTGGACAGTTTTGCATGGGCATTTAATTGCCCGCGTTGTTTGTGTGTCCATCTACTAAGGCTCTGGCAAGAGACGGAAACTTGAGGGGACTCGTAGGATGAAATGTACAACAACAACAAGAATTTATGTTGTATTATGTCTTATGTTTCATACTTGATAAAGAAAGTACGAGACTTAATTAAAAAGTTTTGGGTTTCCAAGGGCGACGCCAAGGTAAAAGTTTCTGACGTTTCTTGTTTCTTGGAGCAAGTTTTATTAAGACTCTATATGTTTTATAGACTTCAAATTTCCCCCCACGGGGGTTCAAAGGCAAGAAAAGATCAACGGGCTTCCCGTGTTACTAAGGAGCTTATATATAAGTTCAAAGATCAAAAATAGCAGTTTTGTAAGGTTGATAAGCATGTTAAGTATCTTTTGTACATGTTGCGACAGTAAGTTTAAGAGTTGGGGATCGAGAAAAGCAATGGTATTTCAGTTGGTGGAGGCGTTTCTGGAAATGCCGCTTTTGTCTGATTTGTATGGACATTTTGGCCTGTTGCGCAAAAGTTTTGGCCAACTTTTATGATGAGTTTCTTGTTGTTGGTCTTCTGACGGGATAAGGAAAAGTGAAGCCGATGAAGAGAAAGTAATTTGTCAAGACAAAGATCAAGTTTGGGATATATGTGTGTTTTAATCAAAATGTGTATATTTGTTTGTTTTCTTTGCAGATTGGAAGCTTAGAAAATTATTTCTTGTTCGAGCACGCAAGGCTGAGGAAGAGGTCCGTGGATCATAGCGAAGAGCATCATCAGCTTCTTACCGATGAGGATGACGTAAGTTTGGGGACTTGTGAAATTTTATATATTCAGATACCGTCTGGATGAGGGTTACAATTTGGTAGTTTATGGCGCAAGTTTTAATTAGTTTCCATGTAGAACTTAGAACAGAAAACAGGAGAAAGCCCAGCAAGAGAATCAGGAGTCATCGCATTAGTAGCAATTTGTTGAATAATATAGAAAGAAGCTGAAAATTTTGCAGATTCTACAGGTTTTAAATTTGCTGCTAGGAAAAAGGCGACATGAGAGCTAGAAAAAATGTGATGGAGAGATTGGCGTTTGGCTGAAAGGCTTTAGATGCAGCAGCATATAGCTTTAGTTTTGGCAACAGTCAAATGGACCCGGACGGAGACTAGTAGATTTCTACTGTTCTAGATAGATTTTGTGCGTGGAAGCCAAGAATATAGAGGAAAAGAAAGAGTAGAAGCGATTAGGATGCTTTTACTTACTTTCGAGTACAATCTCCGTAAGGTAGCTTTACTTAGATGTAGGACGAGTTCTATCGGACGGACGGATCTTGATCCCTTGTGATCCCACGACATTATTTTCCACTTTGTGTGGGGGAAGCGAGTGAGAGAGACAAGGGAGAGAAGTAGAAATGTATCTCTATTTCCATGGATTCTTCTATTGTTTTTGCTATAGCGAAGGAATCAGGCTACATTTTGGTATGTAGAGAAAACAACAACATGTTGGTTTTTGAAAAGGAGCCTCTTGAAGCAATTAGAGAGGCTGAAAGGTGTAATTAGTTAGCAGGCTTCAGCTCCAGGCAAGCTGGCACCTGTAATCAGAAAGGTAAGTAGCTTGCAGGATTCCAGTGCTAAAAGTCGAGGATATTCTGCCATACCGATGGATCGATATGATGCAAGTTCAAAGATGATTAAAGAGCGAGGACGTGCCGCTATCCGGGATAGTTGGTTGCTGGAGGCAGATTAATTTCACGAGATTTCGGTCGTGGAGATTGCAAGTATTGTAGTACAGACAGAAGCATGAATGAGAATATTAGGACTTTAACGGATGAGCTCGAGGCTTTTGATTTCTGGCTCTAGTGTTGGCTACTAGTACGCAGTTTGTATCGAATGATTATTGAGAGGCAAAGAACCAAGTTCAGAAGCCACTAAGAACTTTATATATATTTTTCTACTTGCCTGCAAGCTATGACTAAAAGAAATGAATATTGACTTTTGATGTACTTTGTATTACACTTTATTGTATTCTCTTCACCAGGTCCATTGGTTCGACCAGCAAGTGGAAAAGAAGCGGGTAAAACGAGACTTTTCTTACTTTGATGGAATTGGAGGGAGTAGTGGTGGGGTTGGTGTCGGAAGTGCGTATTTCGGCGGAACCCATTTGCCCTACCACCAACAGCAACAACAACAGTCTTTCGGCCATCAACAAAGTGGATTCATCGATCCGTTATACAAGGAGCAATGGTATTTGGTAAGTATTTTGTTCATTGTCTCCAAAAACCAGCAAATATGTTTCTTCTTCTAGTTGGAAAAGTAATTTAAATTATGTTCAGAAGGTTAAAGCCTGTATTCCTTATGCATGTGCTGTGTGGGTTGGGGTTAAGCGATTTTGCAAAATTTGGCAAACTTGGAAATAATCTCGCTCTCAGCAGGAGGAACCAAGTTGATTTTAGCAAGCGGTCACGTACATGCAGAAGCTCTTTGGTAGCTTTTAGTGAAATTGTGTCTGTGGCTGAATTTGGTGGCGTCACTTTGGTGTACATGTATTGAGATGGATGTGTGTTGACACTTGAGCTACATGTATGCTTGCATGCATGCATGCAAGGGGGCGGCTATTGCAGATAAGAAGAAGCAATATAGTAGTGTAAATCAAGTTTAATTGTGCGAAGGATAGGAGAGGATGGGATAAAAAGAATGAAGAAAAGCTTTTCTGGACGTGGAATGCCTACTAAACTTGTGTGTTTTATCTTTACAGACTGGTGGCTCCAAGGACGGGTTCGATATGAATGTGCTAGCGGCCTGGAAGAAGGGGTATACGGGGAAAGCTGTGGTCGTGTCCATTCTCGATGATGGCATTCAGACGAATCATCCGGACCTCAAGGACAATTACGTAAGTGATGGAAGGTTTTGTTCTTTTGTGAGGGTGTAAAGGGCAGAATGAAACACACGTGAGGGAATACAAGGAGGAAGAAGACGCGAAGAAGAAGAAGAATCTGATTCAAGACATGATACGATGTGATAACAAGAGAAAGTTGTATAAAGAGTTGGTTCCTCGGAGGGGACTTTGGAGACAAGAAGAAGCAAAAAGGAGAAAAGTACCGTAAAGGGATGAACAAGACGTTAGAGTTGGAGGAATAAATTATAGTCGGTAAAAGGAGAAAGTTTTGTGCTGGTATTCAGCAGGTAGTGGTGGAAGGAAGAATACGAATTGTGACATTAAATGTGAGGCGAGACAAGGTGGAATTGTGATTCTTGTAAGGAGACAGTTTGGTTAAGGGCGGAAGTGACAGGAACATAGGGGAAGATATGGATCTGTCGGGTGATGGTGTTCAAAGGGTTAAATATGGAAAGCGAGAGGGGTTAGAATTGACGGGTTAAGAGTTGCGTTGAAATTGGTGAATGTCGGATCGGGACTGGAGATTTTGGTGAAAGCTTTAAAGAAACTGTAAGGGAAATAAAATGGAAGAGTTTTGTAAAATATTTCACAGCGAAGTTTGAAAAAGCTGGAATAGAAGTTAGGTTGAAAGGTGTAAGTGAAAAGGGAATTAACAATTTCAGTAGCAGAAATATTTCTACGTGTAAGCAAAAGCTGCAAAAGAAGGAGAAGGAGGAGAATTGTATAAAAGTGTTTCAGAAACTTGAAAAACTTTTTTGCAGAAGGAAAAAGAAGAAAATTTACTGGACAGAATCTATTGACAGGCTGTGAGAATACGCTGATTATTCTGGAGCAAGGAAAAAATACACAGTGTATGTGTGTGGGTCTGTGTATAGAAATTGTAATCTAGTTTGGTTGGTAGTGTTGCGAAAAAGTTTTGGGAATTTTTTGCTGAGCTGAATAAGTTAGGCAAGGTGAAATATATATCGGGATGTGTAGCAAAAGTAAGTGGTATGAAAGTTGGAGCTGGAGGCGTGTGGGACGTGATTGGTTGTCGATTTTTAGTCCGCAAGTCTTTTTACGTGGTTGGAGAAAGTGATAGGTTTTGGTGGGTTGAGGATCATAGAGGAAAGAAGCCTGAGTTTGCAGAATTTTGTGAAATTGGATCAATTATTGTCGGGACGAGATGCTGTGTCGGTCCGTGTTTTATATTGAATTCCGTCAAAGTCTCCTGCCGCTTGAATGACTGAGAGTCGTGTATATTTGGAAGAAAGTGGAATATAAGAAACAATCATGAAATTTTGTCGATGCTGAGGACGTCACGTTCACGGTGTTCTTGTTGTGCACCGGGTAAGTGAAATTGAAGAAGGTTTGAACGATTCCGAGTATGGTGAGATTGGAATTCTTGGTGAGTTCATATGGGTTCTGTGGAAGATGATGTAGAAGAAAGTCCATTTAGGAAAATTATGTCCATTTAATGCCTTCTCCCTGGAGACCAAGTAAATTGCAATCTATTATTGTATGACTAGATATTGGGAGGGGATAATACCGAACAGGAGAGGAGACCGTAAAGATGATCACAAAAGATTCTTGGGAGGAAACTATATCGTCGAATATCAAATATATGGATTTGGTTAGTACATTCCGATTCCGGAAGGATGCTGGGAAAAATTGCAGGTCTTACAAGTTTCGTCCCTTTAGAGAAGAGGGAATTTGAGAATCTTTTGAAAGTATTAAATATTGATTGGGGGGGGGAGAAAAACGTGAAAGGGATTTGGGATTTTTAGGGTTGAAGAAATGAGAGCTCTTTGAAACCTTTTAGATTTTAGATCTACACATGCAAGTGTTTCAAGTGATGTGATCGAGAGAGCGAAATTGCTTCTCAAGTGACAAGTGTTGCTTTCGCCGTCTAAAATGTCGCTAAAATGCTGTAGACAGATTGACTTTTATGAGTGAATGGAGATGAAAGAAAGAGGAGAAGGAGCCATTTAGGAGTTGATGAAGACATGAAACGAGAAAGAGGAGTTCTCTCAGTCAGTCAATTCAAGTTTCTTAGAAGATTTCTAAGAAAGAATCATTACAAGGCGGTGGGGAGACTATAAATGATTATGGCTTTGACTGATGCGATGTTCATTTAGGAGAGAAAGTAAACGTAATTTTTGATGAGAGGAAGGCTGGAAATGGATCAGAAAGTGAACGATATCATTTCCAGTTCCAAATAGCGTTGTTAGCTGAAGAGACTATTAAAGTTGATAGTCTGGGCTGCTGGCTACTGGATCATATCATGCGTGATTTCAGCGTTGGCGATGCGATGAAGAATGATTGATGGTCTGCTGTAGAGACGTGTTGTTTATGTGTCTGAAGGGTTGGTAATAAGTTGAAATATAAGTTGGCGCTTCTGCTTTTTGATCAAGTTGGACCAACGGCGGTCGAGTTAAAAGTTGTAGAATAAATCAAGCGTGGTGGACAGGTTCAAATGTTTGGAATATGATTCTCTACAAGAGTTTATCTTTTGATGTATGACAGTATTATAAAATATGTGGTTTGCTGAATGTGTCAGAAGGTTCTAGTGACGTTTAATGGACAGGTGGGTGGCAGGCGGAGCGGCGGATAATAAAGTCCATGTGCTGTGGTGTCACAAAAGTCAGGATAGTGTAAGTTGGACGGATGTATGTATACAGATGCGAGTATTAAAAACTTTGACATTTCCCCTGGAATCTTGCCACCTGTCATTGTAGAATTTGGTTCTTTCTGTCTGGCCAGAACCTGTAGAGCTGCTGGAAAAGTTGAATTATTTTACGAATTTAGGGTACATAAACGAGAGTTGAGCCATCTAAATGCATAATATGTATAGAGAAGACTTTGATCCTCAAGTGGTGTTGGATTGAGGATGTGAATCTGGTATCGGCACGATACATGGATGGAAGGTTAGTTTTGATTTAATTGAGCATTGGCCCATGAATTTTCCATGGCGAATTCCATTAAAGGTTGTGAATTGTAAAGATTGAGCTTGTTGAGGAGTAAGTAAAAGTTAGCAAAAGAATGTACAGAAACATACTTTTCTGAGGGGTACAAAGTTTTGATTTTTTCTTGAAACGAAACGGTAGTTTTTAACAGGTAAAGCTTGTGTGTGTGTGGTGAAGAGCGATGCGAAGAATTCAATCAAGCGTTGCCTATGTATATCAACTGGAGTGCACATAAGAATGGGAAAATTCCAAAACTTTTTTTCTGGAGTAGAATTTGTGCCAAGTATTTTTTGAAAAATCTATAAAGTTGTGACGGTAACAGATGAATTTTGTTCCGGTATGAAGTTGCCTCGGTGGCTTGGCTGGTGGCATTTGAAATTGGGCAACGTCGGCGGATTGTGTGGAGGCTGCTATGTCATAAGTGTTATGAGTCCATAAAGGAAATGCGATACGGCCGGGGTACTAACGGGAAACGGTACAAGTACCAGAGTACTTGGGTTGGCAATTACTGTTGAGGATGAGAATTCTCTGGTGGTGTTCCAGTTTGAAATGGATCAAATCTCGAAAGCATGTGTGCTGAAGATACATATACTGAACAAATTGTCAGGTTGGAAACACAGTACCCGGCGTGAAGGTAGGCTCCTGCAGTAGTTCGTTCGGAACCTTGCGGCAGGGGAATATACTTTCCGTTATTGGGTTTGGCAGTTTGTGAGAAATATTGGCGAAATTTCTGTAATTTTTCCTGGAGCCTTTAGTTCACCGCTGTATGGTGTCTGGTTAAGATAGCTGGTGGGGCTGGGAGCTTGGGTGGAGAAAGTTTTTGGGCATTTCGCTATATCTGATCCTCGCAAAAGTGACGAAGAAAAATGTACGAGAGTCAATAGAGAAGAAGGTGTGTGGGAAAAATGAATGTTGGGCGGAGAAAGGCTTTTTGTAGTCCTTATTCGCGGTGGCTGTGAGTGAATGAATAACAAACAATGGGAGACGTTAGATTGGCAAAGGTTCAAAAAAGTGGGCTGTGAGAGATGTAATGTTATGGAATGAATAGTGAATATTGTGGGAACACTATGGAGGCAAGTTTTCCCGAAGCTGAATGAAGTAAAGACGTGAAAGAATATTTTATATGATTCAGCAAGGGCAAGATTCTTGCCGCAAGAAGAGTACGGGAAAGGGAAAATAATAATTTATTTCCAATTGTGTGTAGGCGTGGGTGATTTTTTACTCGGAATTTGGGACGGTGGAACCGGAAACGGGTTTTTTGGAGGAAGAAGATGGGTTTCCGGTTGCAAGACTGGGGGAGAAAGAAATATCATGAGGATATCGTTCCTTTACTGGTAAAGTAACTTGAAGGAACGAGGCGATTTCAAATTTGATTACCACGGAAGAAGGTACTGGGAGACGTGCAAAGGGTTTCGATCTTGGGCTCTGCTATTGTAAACAATAGAGGATGGAAAAAATGGGACTCGGATTCAAAAATTGAGCTGAACCAGCAGGTAGAACATGGAAGAAGGACACAAAGGTATTCTTGATATGTTGTGTCGAAGCTGTCGTTGTCGTCAAGCCTTGGGCTTTGCCACGGGCTGTTGGTTTTTAGAGACGTTTACATTTACGTGTCTTCCGTGTGTGTCTGTGGAAAGTGTCGAGTTTTACGATGCTGAAGACGCGAATTGTGTCTCGGTTCAATGCTTTTATGGCATGTTGGATGTATTGAATGAAATGGGTTTTGCAATGACGATGATACGAGACGTTGTTGCTCGTGGCTACTGGAATGACGAGGATGAGGAGATTGTGCACAAGGAGTAAAGTGTTTTCTACTTGACGACACGAGATACCTGAAGTTTTGTAGAGCATTCCGGAGGGAACAATTTCAGGTGTTATAAGTAGTTGAGAGACAAAGTAGAAAAAAGGCTGGGAAGAATCTTCAAGACGTATCATAGAAAAAAGGTGAAATGAAGGTTGAGTTGTTTTGTGGGCATGTATACGTTATCAGAGAACGATTTAAAGACTTTGCAAAGTTTGCAAAAAGTTTTATGTTTCCTGGAGGGAGGTGAGGCAACTTGGTTAATACCACAAGCTATGCTGGCGGGGGAGCGAAGCAAGTGGTGGTGAAGCAAATTGCAGGAATTTGAGGAGATTGAGTTGGTAGTAGTGTTGGGTATTTTGTGGGAAGTTGGAGAATTAGCAAAGACTTGACGAAGCGTAGAGGAAACTAAATTGGAGATTTTTTAACAGTCAGAAAAAGCGATGTTTGAATTTTGTAGAAGGCTTCAGAATGCATACTGTGATCAGCAGGAAATTGAAAAACAGTTTAGAAATTAATTTGCGTGTGGTTTCAGGTAGCTTTTTGCCTCATTAAAAAACTGCTTAGGACTTATTTGTAATTTGTATGGATGTTTTCAGCTGCTTTTTGACAAGATAATGAAGAGCGTTTGATCAATTAATTCAAGTTTTCTGTAAATTGCATGCTTCAGATGGCTTTGTTGACTTATGTGGGTTGCTAAAAGTCCTTGAAAACAGAATTAGACCAACAAGAATCTTTTTGGTTTTGAAGTTTTTGCTCTTCTTCCCGGTCCAAAATGCCTTTACGTAGTAAGCAAAAGATTCACGAGTGATAAATAAACACAATTATGGGACTGGTTTGATGGAAAATAGTAGAGAGAATTTGTCGGTCTATTAAACCCGGGTGATTGAATCCGGGTCCATTTAACATCACTGCATTGTTCCATTCTGGGAATAAAAGAAAGACGACGTAGAGAAAGCCTTCAAATTGAATAAGTGGGACGAGAATTCACAAGAGTCGTCCAGTAAAGGCTGCTGGTCTTTGGAGGCTGTTGGTCTGGTCTGGAGTCTCTCAAAGTTTCCAGTAGACTTCGCAGTAGAAGAACATGGTGTTTGGCGTCGTCGGTGGCGCCGTCAAGTGAAATATATGCTTTTCCCTTTCACTCTTTATCCGAGTAAACAAACAAGGCAATTTTTCCGGCAAGATTAATGTGTTTGGCTGCGGCGGCAGTTTCTCTCTCTTGTGGTTTGTCATGGATCTTGTTGTTTGTCTCAGAATTTGGTATTGCGTGAAAGCAAAATATATATTTTTTGCATCGAATGTTGTTGTTGGAGGCTTTGAGTAAATTTGAGATGCGGGTTGTTTACCGACTGACTGTTTGTTGAACTACAATAGTCTCAAGGTTTGCTTGGAAGGACGTCGAAGTTTTGATGGTGAAAGTCGGCTTTATGGCACTGCAGTATATACTGAACCGGAAGGAAGAGAAAAGATTTGAGAGTGAATCAGAGCAAGGGTGGAAGGTTTGTTTGAAGTTTCCTGTTGGATTTTTATTATTCGTATGCGAAAAAATTTATAATAGGAACGGTATTCTCAGGAGGATTTGAAAGCAAGTCTTTTGGGATTCCAGCAGAGCTGTGGACAAATAAAAGTGTGAATTTCACAGCAGTGACGCAGGTCCTCGTTCCCAATCTGGAACCTAAAGATGTAATGGAGTTGGAGGAATTCACAGAGTCTCATGTCGTAGCGAGTATGTATTGGAGCTTTAATACACTTAAAACGTCAGGATTGATTTAGTTGGAAGGCTGTAGTATGTACACAAGAAGGGCTGTGGAATTCTTGTGCAGGAAAAACAACACTTGTAAGACTGGAGAAACTACTACAAGTCGTGGAAGTGTGTGAGTGTGAGCGAGCAATAAAAGGAAACGTGTAAAGTTGATGCGTTTCCAATGGTTTACTGGTGTTGGCTGGTGACGGGAATGTCGTTGGTTTAACTGTACTTTATGGTCGGGAAGGTCGTAGATGTTGGAGGTAATAGTGAGTGATTGGAAGCCTTCGGACTTGAATCTTCTCGGTACTATTCCTTGTTGACGATTATTTGAGACTTTGGAAAATGAGAAAAGATTCTGGGTTGCTAGCAAGATCAGAGTAAATAGGCCACAGTATAACGATGATTTATCTAGGAAAAACATGGTGTGTGTTTCATTCAGTCTGGCGAATATTTCGTGTGAAATGGGTTGGTTAGTATTTTAGCAGCGCTGTACCATTAAAGTTGTCTATAAAAACTAATGTAGACGTATATTTTGTGTAATGTTATTACAGGACCCACGGGCTTCCATCGACATCAACGATAACGACAGCGACCCAACCCCTCAAGACAATGGTGACAATAAGCACGGAACCCGTTGCGCTGGAGAGGTCGCTGCAGTCGCAGGGAACAACATTTGCGGCGTTGGCGTCGCCTACAACGCTTCGATCGGAGGAGTCCGCATGTTGGATGGGACTGTGAACGATGTCGTGGAGGCGAAAGCTCTGGGCTTGAACTCTGACGTCATTGATATCTACTCGGCGTCCTGGGGACCTGAAGACGATGGCAAGACTGTGGATGGGCCTGGGCCATTGGCTCGGAGGGCTTTCATTTACGGAGTCACTAACGTAAGTAAATATGTAATGAAGTTTTCGAGTGTTTTTACTCAAGTGGCTATATATTTATTCGTGTCTTGAGTTAGATTCCGATCAGTATATACAGTGGACTGGATGTTGTTATCAAGGGACAAGTTTGCAGGACAAATGAGAGTGGGCGGAAGGAAGAAGAGTACAAATTACAGCTGGGACCGATAGAAACTACTCACCTGGTTTCTAGATATTCCAGGGCTGGAAGAGCTTTTAGTTTAAGCAAAGGAGCTTTTGGGAAACACTTGAGTGGAGAGAATCTTGTCGCCTACAATGTACTTTGAATTCTATTAGCCGGCCTATTTCCTGTAGAAGAAGAGGCTTGAATTGTGGAACCAAACAGCTTGAACCGCTAGAATGTAAGGTCTTTGGGGAGCCGAAACAAAAGCTTTGGGAAAAAGCAGATTACACGGAAGCTGGCTGTGGAGTTTGGCTCGTTGCTTGTTGGCGGAAGTGATGTTGTTTGCAATTTGATTTGGCAATGGAAGTTTAGATGTATTGTACGTACGTATAGCCATGTAATGTATATTCTCAGTGAGTAAGTCAGTAGTGTGTGGAATGTCCCCTATGGCTGTCATATGGGGAGGGGGTAGACTCTAAAGGAGGAAAAAGACAAGAGGGAATTAAGTTAGCTTGACAGGGATTGAACGCTTGTCGTCTTGTTTGAAGTGGGACACGACGTTGGCTGTTGTGTCTTGGAGCCTTTGGTGTCCCTCTATGTATGTGAACAGCTTTTATGGGAAAACAAGCTATATGTGTTACAGTGACGGAAATTAAGTTTTAACATGTTTATATGCTTTACAAAAGAACAAGAGAAGAATTTTTGCCGGAAGTAGTATAGGAGGGAAGGAAGAGTTTTTGGCGGTGGATGTTGGGAAAGGTTTCGTGGGTGAAAGGAGTTTCCTGTTGGATCCCAACAACAGTTTTGGATCGAGTTGAAACTGATGCTTGTAGGACATGGAAGAGACTTGTCTGGTTGTGACAGGTTACACTGTGTAGAGTTTAAGAATGAGGCAGATTTTTTACAATTATTATCAATGTCGTGTAGCGAATCTTGGATAAAGTTGAGAAAAAATATAATGAAGCGTTCCGCTTTTGTTGTGTATAGAGCAACAATGGGGATTTGTCTCCATTTTTCGGTGAGTAAAAGAAGGCTGAAGAAAAGTTTTGTTATCGTGTGTTTGGTATTTTGAATCTGTCGCAAGGTTTCATGTATGTAAGAGAACAGAGAGAGAGAGCTGAGGTTGCGTCATGGATTTGTGTGCATCCGACAGTTTTACAAGATACCGTTTTGGCAAGCGTATATTGGCTATGGGGAAAGGCTTGTGGGAAAAAGTCGGCAATGTACAAAGAAGAAAGGATTTTGAGGAGTTTCCCAGTGATGTATCTGTGTATTTATACAAGGCATGTGTTGGCAATACATGGGATAATGTGGCTTGGGGCGGTTAATTGTGTAGTGTGTAAGTAGGCAGTCGTTATCGTAAAAAAGCGAAAGTAAAGCGCCCGACGGGCGTAATGAATTTGGAAGGATTGAAGGAGAAGTACATGGAGAAAGTTGTTGCTGGATGAGTTTAACATGGAGAAGAAGAAGCTATTGTAGATTTGGTGGTAAATGTGCCTTGACAAGCATTGTTTTTTGTGTATGGGGAAAGACAGGGGGTTTGATGTAACTTGTAGTGTGTCTGAGGACCAGTTGAGGATTTAATGAGCTGTTATGGCGTTTCGGGGGAAAATCGGACCGTGAAATTGCATGGCGAAAGCGCTTTTTGGAAGATAAAGTTGAGAAAGCATGGGAACTTGGACGTTATCAGTGGAGGAAGGACGAGGTTAAGTAGAAGAGAGTTGTAAACGATACAAGGAGATTTGGGGAAATTCCTGGAGGAGAAGAGCAAGAAGAAGAAGGGTTGACTGGACTTTGGAGATTTGTCCAGAAAAATGTTGGGAGCTGGAGCGAAGATGTTGGAGGAGGAAGTACGACTGGTCGCCGGATATTGCCCATTACGTCAGAGTCGAGGAAAGTTTTCGTGGGCACAAGTTATTGAAGCTTATGGGCTAAAGCGTGGTGGAATGCGTGGGATTTCGAGGAAGAAGAACACGAAAGACTTTGTATGTAGGACATGGAGAAGGCTTGAAGATTTGAAGTACATATGTACTAACATGAAAAAAATTGTTTTGATATTCCAGGGCCGTGGAGGTCGAGGTTCAATTTTTGTTTGGGCTTCTGGAAACGGAGGTCGTCATGTGGATTCCTGCAACTGTGACGGCTACACCAACTCAATCTTCACACTTTCAATCTCATCGGCGACTCAAGGAGGTCTGAAGCCGTGGTACCTGGAAGAATGCGCTAGTACGCTGGCGACGACGTACTCTTCGGGGACTCCGACGCTGGACAAGAGCGTGGCGACAGTGGATATGGACGGGAAGTTGAGACCGGACCATATCTGCACGGTGGAACATACTGGAACTTCGGCGAGCGCTCCGCTGGCTGCGGGTATTGCTGCGTTGGCCCTGGAGGCGAATCGGAACCTGAGTTGGCGGGACTTGCAGCATTTGGTTGTGATGACTAGTCGAGCTGGACCTTTGGAGAAGGAAGAGGGTTGGTTTGTGAACGGCGTGGGACGAAAGTGTAAGTTTTGAATCTGCTAAAAGAAATACGTGGTTATGTTTCCATAAGATTTGCATGGAGAAAGTATAGAGAGATATGGAATTTTGGGAGAAGCTGTAGTATACAAAAACCTGTTGTAATTGGAGTACAAAATTGCTTTTCAAAGATATATGCTTGTTGGTTGTGAGGAGATGAAAAAGAGAGGATGTATGGAAGAGGATGGGAAATTGCCATTTGTAGGCGGAAGCTGTAAAAAGTGCTTGAGGATGGCAATAAATTCTTATATTGGTCTTGAGGGCCGTAGAATTTTTGAATAATGGAGGATGGAAAATATGAAGGAGCTAAAGGTTCGGCTAGGTCCTCGAGTATGTGTATAGGTCAAAAAAAGCCGTATATTTGGGGAAAGCATGGTTGAAGAGAGGCCATAAAAGTTGAAATTTATTGGTTTTTGTAATGGCGGTGTCAGTGAATATGTGGAGCGTGGATAATAATAAATATAATGTTTTTTTCTATATTTTTGCAGTCAGCCATAAGTTTGGATACGGGCTGATGGATGCAGGAGCCATGGTGACATTGGCGGAGCAATGGGCTGGAGTACCGCCGCAGCACATTTGCAAGTCCCCTGAGATCCGTGAAGACCGGGAAATCCCAGGTGCCCACCAAGGAAAAGTCAAAGTTGTGATGGACGTGGACGGATGTGCGAGGACCAATTCGGAAATCCGCTACCTGGAGCATGTTCAGTGTAAAATCTCGCTGCGTTTCTTTCCGCGAGGGAACCTTCGGATTCTACTCACGTCTCCGATGGGGACTACTTCCGTCCTGTTGTTTGAGCGTCCGAGGGATGTGTCCAGCTCCAACTTTGATGACTGGCCCTTCTTGTCCGTCCATTTCTGGGGAGAGCAGGCTCATGGGAGATGGACTTTGGAGATTATTAATTCCGGAAGTCGCAGGATCAATCAGCCTGGTATGACGGTGGTTTAGACGGCTAGTAAAAGCAACGGAGGTTCAGAGTTTGCTGAAGTCCGGCCGGAAGTGGTCCTGAGCCCCTAGGCGGAGAGAGTTTTGTATGCAAAAAGTAATAAATATGGAAATGGGCCACATGTTTCCAGTTTATTACGGCTGGTTGTATGCATTGCGGCGAGGAAGTCTTTTTGCAATTTTGATATTCTTGGGGAAACTTCTTTGGGGATCTTCGGATGGACGTCAGCGAACTGGAAACTCGTGTTGCTTTTATGCTGCTGTTGTAATATATGTGAAAATATGTAAGCGTGTGTGCATACGTAACTGACTGCTTGTGTTGTTTTGCAGGCCTCTTGAAAAAATGGCAGCTGATTCTTTATGGAACTCATGAAAACCCAGTGAAAGTCAGAGGGCGTTCCTTGGAACACCCTTCGGAGCGTCCAACATTCAGAGACGCTTCGGGCGAGTTCCAGCCAAGTCATGGAGTGCCTTACCAAGAAGGTGGTGGTCATGCTCTGCCCAGTTACATCCAGTCGCAAGAATATTTGTTTCCCGGTGCTTCGGAGAACGTACCACAAGTGAAGAAGACTCAGATGGTTCGGTCGCAGTGCGCTATCAAGAACGAATACTGGGTTCGGGATTTGTCCATTTGTGTAAATGGGTGTCCGGAGGGATATTATGCAGGTTGGTGGAAATAATGACAAGATTGTTGAGATTGCGGATAGAGTTGGCTGGGGGAGATGATACGGGGTCTATGCATAGTAGCGGAACAAGTTTAGGTTTGTTTAAGCATCAGGAACAATGGAAAGTTTTATGTATCACGGATGTATCGTTTAAAGACAAAAATGTATTATTTTTGTACTTGAGTTTACATGGGACAAGACGAGGTTTTAAATAAAGTGAGTTGCTGCCGGAAGTAAAAGTTTTTACTAGTCTCTTGGGGTTGTGTGTAAAAGTTTGGCTGAGGTTCGTTGGGCGCCTGGCGCCTGTTTGGGTCCAGCGTGACTGTCTATTTAGTTTATGGGGTAGTGAAAGTTTTTCAAAGATGAGAGAGGCAGGGAAAAGTGTTGAAAAACAGCATGTTTAACATGTAGCAAAGTATGTGGGTTTGATATGTTGTTGTAAAGTTGAGGAAAAAGCAATTCCGTTTGTGATGTTCCGGTGGGTAGAAAAATCCGCCTTTAAGTAGGACTCTTCGTAGTTGGTAGTGTTCCAGATTTGGTTACCTGCTGAAAAACGGTTGACTGACTTGTGGTTTTTGTTTATTTTTACAGAGGAAACCAAAAAAGAGTGTTATACATGTTCAGCCCGCTGCAAATCCTGCTACAACTCGACATCCTGCACAGCTTGTGAGCACAACCTGGTGCTATTCCAAACATCTTGTATGGCAGTCTGCCCTGATGGTCATTTTGAGGCAGATTCCAGTTGCGAGCCTTGCAAATCCGACAACTGTGCCTCATGTACTAGTCCGTTGGGAACCGAATGCGTCAAGTGTAAACAAGGATGGTACCTGCATAAGGAGGATTGCGTTCGTCAATGTCCCGGTGGCTACCGTCC
>JAQGBJ010000519.1:0-38712 GCA_034698345.1 Sphaeridia pumilis | reverse complement strand
TCAGCTGAAATCGACTCAGCTCGAGCCACTGTAATGTGTTCTGTTATATACAATTTGGTTGTTTTCGATTGGATGACGAAATTTTTGCGGTTAATAAATACTGTTGATCGGTTTGAAATTCCTATAAAGTTGAGTATCTTGATTGATTTCATGCAGTCAGCTCCTCAAAGTAGTTGAAAATTCACAAAATTGCAAAACCTTGGGTACTTCAGACTCCCAGGTTGAATTTTATTTGCAGAAAAGCGAGCTGCACGGCTACAATTTTTTCCGAACTTCATTTCTTGCTGTGATGAAGAATACAGTTTCGTTTATCTTGGACTTGAATATGTGGATTCTTATCGCCAGGCTTAAATTAGCTCTGAACAAACTACTTTGAACAGCCCTTTGAACAGGTTCTATTGTGAATCCAAGATTTACAGCTTCACCATCGACTTGTTCTTCTATTTCGAGCAAATCCTGTTCCCAACTCTTTCAGATGAGCCATTTCTCACCCAATTATAAACCAGCAAAACAACGTTTCTGTTCTGTATGCTAAAAGCTTATGGGAAATGGGAATGCTCTAGAAACTGGTGTGGTGGCGGGAGCGGAATTATATTTTCCTTATCCTTTTCTCTTGACACTGATAAAATACGATTTAGGCTTCATTGATTTCTATGCCACTTTAATTCACATTGACACTAGTTGTGGCGGCCCTCCCACAGCTTTTTTGTCGATGCTCTATGTATATAGTTGGAAGATTCGAATTTACGTTATAGTTTTTACACAACAATTTTATTTTATTTATTGATCATGATGACAAGACATGGAACACATAAAGACACTCAAACATTCGACAAAAAAGCTATACAACTAATATACAAAGAAACACACAGTTTTTCTTGTACACACATTCAAAAGAATTGGCAATAGTTGCTGATATAGATTGCTAGATTCTCGCTACCAGAAAGCAAAGTAGCTACGAACCGCACTTTGAATGTTTGATATGTGTCTGAACGGTTGTTTATACAAAACTTGGTTAGTTTGTATACCTACCACTACAATTAAACCTATAATCAACGCTAATAAATGTGTACTTGCTTCTCAAAGAAATTACCCCCAGTATATACAGGATTTGTGATTAAGCACCAAAGATGTTTATATACATTACAGTAAATTTTAAACGGGAATTTATGTACTTTTGTTGTTGAGTGTATATAGTAGAATTACTTACTATTCTTTTTACTTTTACTAAACACAGACATGTCAGCCAAACAAATGGCGGTATCTTTAATATGCAGCCAGTGCATACTATAAACATTGATCACAATTCCCCCAAAATCCCGCCTTTCAAAAAGAAACCGCATAACAAAAAAAAGTCATCCCTGCTTTTGCAATAACATTTATGCATGTACACAAAGCTTTCCCAAAGACACTATCGCCTGTAGTAGTATATATATTTTAGAATGAATCTTTCAGAAGCCAAAACATTATATCCAATCAGCCTATAATACTTTTTCTCTTGGAACAAAAGAGCCGGGAAATTTCCTGCCGTCCTGCCCATGGATGTGTGAATCCTCAGTCGGATTTTTGGGCCAGGCCTTCGCCAATTTTCTCCATCATGACTTCTAATACCTTGTTCCAGCCGCTCTCCGCATCGGGGGTGAAGGCTTGCCCCAGTTTCTCCTTTAGAAAACCGCTCAGGGTTATTTTGAGGTTCTGCAAAAAACAATATTTATCATTAATCTCGCCGCCGAATCATTCTCATCTCTGCCTCTTGCTTAAAACAGAAGAACAAAGACAAAGATGCCGGAAATGTTCGAAATCCACAAAATCTTGAGACAACGTTATTATTTTTGCAATGCCTCCTCAGGTCAGAAAAAGTCATGAAAGACACAAAAGACCGCCCAAAAGCAAAAGGATGCCTAAAAGCATATATAGCACAAAAATCGCCATCTGGTTCATCAGTTCATCAATGGCAAAAAAAACCTTTAATATACTGATGTATACAAACCAGCTAAATGGTTGACACGGCTTGATTGATTGATGATTATTTCTTTTTATATACAGCTCCCTAGCTATTTTCAAAGGCGAGTTATATATAAGTGGCATTATAGAATTTGGCTATAATTTAGCTCCATGGACATACAAAAAAGTAAGCTCCAGGGCCTGCAAAATGTTTACCAACCAGCCAGCTAACTGCTCCTTCAGTCAGTCAATAAAAGTGTAATCAATTTACTGTATAATTTAGCACGTTTCGGGTAATTCATCCCCCGACAGTTTGCTCATCTAATGAATTTTTCCTAAGAGCCACAAACATATTTGCACAAACTTTCCCATCAACGCAGGGGTGGGGAGATGCTAGAAACATTTTTCTTTTGAAATATGTATACGCAGGTTGCCCTCTATTCTATGGTATATGCCTTTGGGCTTTTAGTTAATTTGAGTAATTTTCAACAAGGTCCAGTTCTGGCCAAAAGTAGTAAACAAAGTGTGTACATGAGGGACGCACTGGAGCGTGATGCAAGTAGGTCTCAATAAGATCACGTCTCTTCTTTTTTTAACGTGAGTCCGTGAGTGGACACGAGCAAGAGAAGCTTTCATTTTAATTGCTTTCTCTCACGAAAGAAAGCAAGAGGACGTCGTCTTGCTTCTTGTTCTTCATCAAATCATTTATTGTCCTATTAATATAAGAGGATCTCTGAAAAAAGAAGAGCTTTCCTCTTCGACTGACTTTTGTCCCAAGTGGAGAAATCTCTCTCTCTGAGCTTCAAATACAAGATGAGGTCTGGTTTGATTTCAACACGTCGTAATCCTACTTTGACAGAAACTGGTATTGATAATGCTTGTATCTTTTTCTACTTTTGGTCGTAAAATAACTTGAGCTACAGCAACAACAAGTAAAAAAGCTGTCCACTAAAAATTCGGATTCACAGGTTGGGCTGGAGACAACATTTTCTGGACAAAGAACAATAATAACAACAAGAGGTATTGGACAAAGAACAATAATAACAACAAGAGGTATTGGACAAAAAAAACAAGTGCGTGTATATACATGTGATGAACCACTTGTTGTTTTTGTTGTTGTTTTGTTCTCAAAAAGACCAGAGTATCCTTTACAGCTCAAGACGCCGCGAGATCAACAAAGGGGGAAATGGCTTTCACATGTTACCAGATACTGGAATGGAAAGACGGACAAGGAAAATACGAAAAAGAAAGCGAGAGAGAGAGGCGACTTGGCCCAAGTTGACAAAGTAAGTCAATTTCCGTATTGCATGTTTGCAAGTTTTTAAAAAAAGAAACAGCAACAACAACATGAACCGTTGATGATGGTGGAAGTGACTGTGAGAAAAAGAAGGTGGATTCGGTATGAATCAGACGTTGTGTCTGGTGACAGGTGGCGAGGGGGGGGGAGAGAATCAAGCCTTGAATTTTGTATCAACTGTCTAGTCTTTTCGAATGCCTTGCAAGGTAATATTGCAAGGTAATACAAAGAGAAAGGTGCAAGTGAAAGAAGAAGTACAAGGAAATAAATGTATAGTGTACATATATATGTATGGGGACGTACCAGGAAATCGTCAAGAACTAAGCCTCTTCGAATATGATTTTCGCCTGTTTTGTGTAAAAGCTCTGTCAGCACCTCCAGATCATCCAAGTTGTCAATCAAGCCATCGATGGCCTTCAGCACGGTAAAAGCATGGGCTTGAAGCCTCTTGTTGGCAGCCAGTTCTGCAGCGGGCACGTTGGCAAAACTCCGAAACTTTTTCTGGTAGTCGGGGTATTGCTGGAAGAATCTGTACAAAAAAGAGAAAAAATTGCGTTACTAAAAGCTCTGCTAATTTCATTCTCAAAGCCAGTCACTCATTCACATAGTCTCACAGCTCTTATCTCCACCTGCCTTCTTCCAGGAGATAACAAGACGATGGGGGGGGATGAATCCTCAAGTCATTGTAACACACGTGATAGAATATTTTAACGCCATCAAAAAACTCTATTTAGCTATTTTAGAGAGCAAGAAGAGCGGCGTTGGAATGGAAGCGGTATACGTTAGTCAAGAGGGATTAATACCGGATGTAATTCCATGACTTTATATTTCTTCCCCGCCACTCTCTATATTCTTTTCACTTATAATTTTACGGCTAAATTGACGCAATCCAATTTTAAGAAACGCTCTTTTAGTAGCGCCTTTTTGGAGCAATTACAAAATTGTTTTTACATCTTCTCTTGCTTCAATTTCATAATTTACAGTATTTTATTGGGAGCTTTGCAGCAGTATGATTACAGTGTATACTATTGCCATTGCAGTTTCGGCTGAATTAAGCACATAATTTAAAAGTGACCAAAACTGGTACTCACGCAAGGAAGAACTGGACTCCGTGTCCCTTCAAGTCTTTGGCGACCAAGGCCCAAGTGTCCTGCACGCCTTGAACTTCTTCGTTCGTCAAAGGCTCTCCCGCCATTTTTGTTGAACCTGTTAGGAGAACAAGTGTCAAATGTTTCAGATTTTTCCTTGCTTAAAAGAATCACTTTTGATCAATTCCCAATTGAAACTTAATTGAAAAATTTGTCTGTCTATAACCAAGTCTATAATTCAAGCCAATTTTAAAAACGTTTTATAGTCACCACGCTTTTACAGGTGGAAAGCTCGCGAGGTTGATGGGAATCGAATCGCCAAAACCTGTTACACAAAAGCCCACAAACACTCACTCAAGTGTCTCAGAATGGACGGTGGTTGGTGGATTCTGGGGAAGTGACTTGCGAAGAACAAGAACGTTTAATGGTGGAGGAGAGACAAAGAGGAAAAGGTGAAATTTTTCCACCAAAACTTTTTGATATCAGATTGACAAAGTGGCAGGAAGGAATGAGATAATTAACAAAAGTTTATCAAAAGTTAAAAAGCTGCATCAACTTTCCCCAAGCTGGTGCAAATATTGGCAAATTTTTGGCAACTGGATTATATAATACTGGATACGGAATAAGAAGACTGGAGTGTGCTACTCAAAAAGTTTGAATTAATTAAACACCTTACGCTTTTGGAAAGAGACTGGGTAGCACTCGTGGTTTCGTTGAATAAAATAGCGTTGTGTCAAAATCGGAAGGCTCAAAGAAGGGAAGAGGAGACAGACAGACACCCGACCAGTTCGTTCTGATCTAGTGGCACATGTGAACTAAAAATTCCGAGGGAATGGAAGGCGATGGAACTGGTGGTGGGAAGAAGATATGGCATATGAAAGCATGTTGTATGATGGGACGACAGGAGAAGAAGAAAAAGAAGAAGAAGAATATACGCAATGGCAAAATGGGAGACAACAACAAGTGGAGCGTCTTGCTGTTCGTCTCCTTATACTTGATCTCGTCTTGATCGCATATATATGCAAGATGGGGAAAAGATCATGTTATCAAAATCTGACTCATTTATTTATTAGTAGCTTCGTCCTATCCATTCCTTGGCATATAACAAGGAGAAACTTTGACTGCTAAACTGCATTATCCAGCACGTCTTTTTAATTCAGCAAGAGCTTGGAAGAAGGCATCGAAGACAAGCCGCTTCTGTCCGCTGGCTCCGACTTACATTCTCGACTCTTGTTTAAAGCCCGACTGAATTCACTGAATACTGAATACCGTATACACGTTTTTCAAGATGCATTGCCTGTTGAATGATAATCATGTTGTTACAACATTGTCTAAAGCTTGTGACGACGAGGGCGAAGGGAAGGACGATTGAAAAGTTGGGAAGATATTTTTCCAAACCTTGTTTGGACTGCGGACTCGCGGATGTTTTTCAACGAGCCAGCGAGTCCAAGACAAGTCGATATGTCTTCTCGACAGGTTTATCGTCGTTTCGAATCTTATTACTTGGAAGAAAAGGTGGACGACAACGTTTGCATGGTGCAAGCGTTGGAAAGAGTCCTAAAATCCACCTCAGCTATTTAATGCCACCTGCTACAATATAATGCCCATGCCTCTCATTTGACCTCTTTGAGCTCGAGTGGTTTCCGGTGAGGAGAAAAACTACAAAATTTGTACTGTTCAGAACTTGAACTTGAAATTCAGGGGCTCGTGCGGCGTTCAAAGTCCAGAATCATAAAGCACGCACGTATTTACTTAATCGAGTAGCATTTAGAAAATTTACAAGAATGGCAATCAGAATCCTTGAAGAACCATGAGTTTATTTTTTATTGAACATCTTGAGCGACTGACTGAGCTGAACTGTTTGAATTCTCACGATGAATTACTGGAGTCTGATGGCAAAAACAGTGAGCGTATATAATACATTCATCAGAATTATTATTTGTCTCCACTCCATCGTCGTCGTCGCATCATATCGATAGCTTTTTGGGAATGCGGTCTTTGAGTCATCAATTATTATTCTACAGCAGGTATTGCTTTTAGATTATGTTCAAAGCTTCTTGTTCATTCCTGTGGTAGAACCTGTCCAAAGAAGAAGCGCAGCAGCGCAACAACCTGTTGTTGTTTATTCGACATTGTCGACTGGATGCATTTGCTGAGCAGATTTGACATCAGCTTATACATATTGTGCGAGCCCACTTGAATGACTCGAACAATTAAACAACTCTGCAAGTGGCTTTGAAGAAGACAAGGTTCGTTGTTGATGTGGAGGGATTCGTCGAGAATCCGCTTGAGATAACCATTGTTTTTTACAACTGTATTAGACTTGTATACTTTTTCATATGCGCAAATATATACTTGGACAAGTCCATCAAGAAGACGGTGAATAAAAATGGTCGTATGATGAGATAATGAAGCTCTGAGGATGTTTGCCGGTCCAAGTTACAGCCGTGTTCTCACTGAATATCATTTAACATTTTGAAAGCTGTTCAAGGTGGTGGTGGCGGGGGGCAGGTTAATATACATGCAACAACAGCTTGAACCAAGTCTGTTTTTGTTGGAGCTTCCCCAAAGAATAAGTTTGGTTTATGTCATCCATTTATGCGTTTTGTAGATAAGTGAAATTGACGTGTGCTCCCGGTTCTGGCAAAAGATATTGGAAAATTAGTATATATAACAGTAGGAACTGCTGGCAAATATTTGTTGTTTGTAGGACCATGAAGTCCATGTGGAATCCAACTACAACCCACTCAGAAGTATCAGTGGATCAGTGACATGGACATGGGATGACATATAGTCAGTCAGTGTGTATAAGCGGATGAAGTAGTTTAATTGATGAGTGCGTAGAAATTAGCTGGAATGATCAAAGAATCATGTAATGTGTTTGATATAGCGGCAGCGTCAGAAAGAGCGCTTAATCAAGTGGCGGATTTGTAGGGGAATCTTTTGGTTCCTTCTGTGCCTGACTGACTGACTGAGCGCCTCTTGAACCATTCGACGACCTTGAAAGTTGGCCCTGGAGGTCGGTCGGTTAATTATTATAGTAGTACATGTTAGCAAAAGCAAGGTTTAAATGCGTCTTATTATCAAACAAGATTCGAAATATTAATGCACGTCCCCAACTGTGTTTACACATCAAGAAAACAAGACGTGGAGGATTGAAAGGTCAAGAAGAAGCTTCAATCTTGTCGTCATTGTGTTTTAATCTTGGCTTTCCAAAAGCATGATGCTAAATGGCCTTGGCACTAGCAAATATGATAGCCAACGCTGGTTTTGAAGTGGTCGTTCTTAAGTGTAATTATACCTGGAATATGTTGCTGTTTCGCAGTGAGAAATGTTGTTTCACAAAGGTACTTTCCCTGCAGGCCGTTGAAAACTTTCTCCCTCACCTAAGCTTCAAATTTCCAAGGTTTCTAGCAACGATGCTAGAACTAGGAGCCTGCATATACGTATTTGTGTTATAAGAAATTTCAAGGAGAATAAAAGTTTCAAGAGCTGCTGGTGCAAAGAAGAAGGAATATTATCCAATGCATTAACAACATTCTCTTCTAATCCTTGATTTAATTAAACCATTAGGACAAGAACAAGCTGAAGGGGAATCTCCTGGAACCTTGTTCATGTATTCTCCATGACTTTGATAAGCTGATTATACGTTATCAGGATACGTCTATAATGTGCATCTCGATAGGGAAAAAGACAAGCCGTCATCATGTGCTTCCCATGAAATGGAATGAAGCGAAACGTTGGGATCGTATTCTGAAGAACGAATGCAACTTTTAGAGATAAAACTTGAGTTTGTGTGCACTCGTTTTTGTATTGATTGAACGCTCGATTAATTTTCAACTTGGAAACTTTTTGTGAAATGGCTCTTTTAAAAGCTCACAAAAGTTGGTACATATGAGGAAGTCAAGTATGTACTGTTTCTAATCAACACAAGTAAATCCACAAAAGTACGCTAATTCGCTAATGTTGTGGTGTTGAACAAAATGAGAGAAAAACAAGTTTGTGTGCATAGAAAAATGTTTACAGAAAAAACAAGACGAAGAAGAGCATGTTGCCAAATAATTTTTACGCGCCATTTAACGCTAATGCGTTTGATGAAGGGTTGCGTTGCAGTTTACACACAAGAGAACACGAACGGCAAGTTTCACACCTTGCTACACATAAATGCAACGAGGTTTCGTTTCGTTAGATAAATATATTTTTTTGGTAGATTGCTGTGTAGCAAATATGAAGATATTCTGGCATTAGATGCAATTGCAGATCTACTAATAATCGTAGTTTACACAAGTGTCCAAAACCAGAAGCATGTGGTATTAATTCATGTTGACGGCTTCAGAAGTTGCTATTTATACTTCGAAGTCGCCACTCGACACTTGTAAGCATTTGATGATAAATTATCGCGAAGGTTCGGCATTTAACAAAGATATCTGGCAATCTTAATGTGCATTTGAACTTTGCACATATTTGGGGCCTCTGGAACGAAAACTTGTATAATTAGTAATTTGAAACTCACCCGAGGATTCACAGGGAAGTGACTCTGAATTGACCATTGGTCTCACAAGATGTTCACGGATGATTTTCAAAGTAGTTGAGTAATGATATACGACGGACACTAGCGATTTTTACTCGTCAGTTTGCAGAAAGCAACGGGCACTTGACACTCGGCTATTTCTAGGATTTCGACAGAATTTCGCAGAACTTTCTGTATAAACTGTAAAAGTATTCAATGTTTTTATTCAGACACTACGAAAACTCTCTGAACTAGGAGCTGACAAGAGCTATAGCTGACTGTGATATGGATTCATTTGTTTTTACTCGCTCCCACTAGTCTAAAATGTTTATCGCTCATTAGAAGCACTTTAAGGTTTGTTTGTCAATGAGCAGCGTGTGGGGTGTGATGACCAATGGTCATAACATGAAGTTCTGTGAATCATATGGTCTGGTTTTTAGTAACTAATGTTGTTTGCGTTAATTTTGATGCTCGAACTGGAACAAGGTCTTATTAGAAAGCAAAGTCCTGAGACCTGAGGGCTAATGCATAAAGAACGGGTCATTTTCCTTATTTGTAGAAATGATTACCGGCATGATTTTGATGATGTAGGTCAGGAACAATCAATATCACGTTAAAAATATGACATGGCTGATCTTAGCTGTAGCTATGATATCTCCAGAATTTTTCAGAGTGCCCCGGTCTAACGCTGGCTAATTTCGTTCCAAGTCTCACCAGACGCGAACGATCCAACGTAAAAAGTTAAACGCCCAGTTTATACTATTTGGACAAAGCGCGTCGATGAGGATAATTTGCCCTGTCTGTCAATACATTGATGTTGACGTGTGTTTCGCAAACTTGACAAAATGTAAAATTAACACATACGCTGGCTTTGAAACGCAAGTTGTTTAACTTAAATTCGCTTATCGTGCTTCGTTCGTGTAATTAATTTATTTGTGATGAACAATTAACTAAAAGTTGAAATAAAATCATCAAGTTGTCAAGTTGGTCGGTGGTGAATGAGCCAACTTTCCGGATAAATCATAGTAAATATGTTTGTGTAGAATCGAATACATTTGGATCAGCTGTTAACTTGAAGGTGCGAAAAGCCAGGAAGGCTGAATAGTGAAGCTATTTACAGGTTTCAAGGGCAAAGTTAACCTGTTGCCGTTGTAACTGCATTCATAATGATGAAAGATTTTGTGTTGATGATTTGCGATTAACCCGGATCGATGTTGCATTACAGGTTTCGAATAAAAGTCGGTGAAACCGGCAATGAAGAGGAGATAACGGGGTTCTGAAGAATTTCGTGGGAAGACCTAGTCCTATTTATATACAAGTAGCACAAGAATATCGAGCAAAAATGGTCGATAACCAGGTAAAATGGGCGTTTTTGACATTTATGATGTGTCATTGGCGGTTTTGAAATAGCTGTTGAAGTTTTGTGTTGATTTCAGCCTTTACTATCCGGATTGGATGATGATGACGAAGGCTTGGGCTTTGGCGAAGAAGGCCCTGAGGCGAAACAGCGTTTGAAGTAAATTACAGTCGTTTTTAGCATCCCAAAAAGTGGTTGAGTTTATGCTGAAACTTTGAATTTGTTGGTTGCAGACATCCCATAGTAGCATTCTTCCACGTGTTCTTTAGGGCAGCAGCGCTACTAGTGTACATATTTTGCGGCGCTTTCAGTGCCGGCTTTATACCCAGCTTCGTTACTGTTGTCATACTCTTATCATTGGACTTCTGGACAGTTAAAAACATCACAGGTAACCGGCATATCCATTAGGTATTTGTATTGTTACTGGTTGATGGTGTAAAAAATGATCTCTTTTTCTAGGTCGAATACTAGTGGGCCTGAGGTGGTGGAACTATGTCGACGATCAAGATGTAAGCCACTGGGTTTTCGAAAGCCGGAAAGGTACTCGGGCGGGGGGAAGACCGCCAGAAAGAAAGGTGTTCTGGACGGCCCTAATATCAACTCCGGTCATCTGGTTGTTGCTGTTCTTTTCGAGTTTCTTCACATTTCGGCTTCAGTGGACGGTAAGCTAGATTTTCACGGAATATTTTTACTAAAATATAACAGCGATTGAGGTAATCTGGATGTACAATTTGTTGATTGAAATGTACCGTTACTGTTGTAGATATTGGTTCTCCTAGCGTTAGTGCTGCAAGGTGCTAATCTGTATGGTTACTTGAGGTGCAGACTTGGTCATACTCCTGGTATCACTGATGCAACGGGTATACTACAAAGTGGGGTAGGACTTTTTGGTTTTGAACTATTGAAATGTTGATTGTGTCCTGGGGATGTAGCTAAAATATTTTTGTCTTTTACAGCTTTCAAACCTGATCCTGCGTCGAGGTGTTGTACCAAGCACGAGTGGTGATGCGAACAATGCATTCAGTCAACAAGTTTAACTTTATTTTTGATTCGTTCGTTTAGAAATCGTTACATATATTGTCCTACTCTGCGCCATGCCGACTACTGTTACCTTATCATGAAAACAGAATTCAGCAAGAGAATAACAATATTTAGTATTTCCAACTAAACGTGTTTTTTGCTAGCATTATTGAGCGTCAAGGGACAAGTCAAGGTCAAGAGTTTGAATTTGAAGGGAAAAAGTTATGAGTTTTGATAAGGTTAAAAGAGCCTTTATAGAGTTTGAAAATTAGTAGTGCACCTTTGGAATCATCCAGTCCTAAAGATAATGGTCTGGTGTCCGAAACCGCTCATACGACAGTTGACAGCACTGATTCACCTGCTTCATCCAGACACTTCAACGTACCTTTTGCTTAGTCTTTGGGGCTGTAAATCAATAAAAACAAGGGATGAGTGATGACTTGTTAAAGTCCTGTTACATACACAACCGAAAGCTGCACTGCGATCTCACCTCTTTTTATTTTTTCTATACCTCGTTTAGCCTGGTTGACGATTCTGGGAATCATTTCGGAAGTCCTCAGCAGGTCCCAAGCAGCCATGGCGATCGAATGGGTAGTATAAACCTGTCCGAGGAAATGAATCTCTGTGTCCCTGAAAAACAAACAACCAATGTTACGGTGTAAAACTTCACAAGTTTTCCTATAAAACTTATTAATTTGGTCGTGCAAGCTTTAGACGTTCCTAGAATGGCATACCTGTATGTGAGACCAATGCTGATGGCCGTCAAAACTAATTGCTTTCCCCAGTGTTTAGTAGACCAAAATTTCCTCGGCATTTTGCTCAACTGTGAGTATGAAGCTCCCGTTCTCAATAAAACACTTCACTTGCGGGACAAAACTAAACTCAACAAATGGGTAATTACTTGAAAATCTGATACGGGTAGTAGTAGTACCATCTGATATTTGAAGCTGATGAAGTCGCCAGCGCTCGAACACTACTACGGGCAAGCAATCTTTTAGAGTGTGTTAAGTCTTAACCATGCTTGTTATTTTTATGCAGCTTCAATGCATCGTTTTGCTGATAAGTCAATTTGCGTAAGCTGTTATTTGGACCAACCGATTGGAGTCTTATCAGCGATTCATCGGCCGAATAATAAGTACAGTATATAAGTTCCCACCCACCAGACCGCATACTGTCAAAAAATCTTTGAAGTTATAATCCCAAAGAGCTCTAAGGTCAGAGTTTGAGGTGTTCTATTGTATTCTTCCTGCGAAAAAATCCCGTTAGTTTGACATGTTTTCACCATTCCAAAGGTTTCCAAGTCGGCAATCAATCAATAACTTTTTCTTTTTCTACATGATGGCTCTCAGACTCTCAGGAGCGACCATGGTTCATTTTCATTGCTGTGTCCACTGGACTTTTAAGAGATGACTTTCATCTGATATCGTTCAGTTTCACTTGGTTATTCGAAGAAAACTTTTCGAGGGTTTGTTCGAAGAAAGGTTCCAAGTCTAAAGTTGACTTGCTCAGGCATCAAGATGATTTTTCAGCGCCGTGTCAATGTGGCCTTCATCATATTAGTTGTGTTCACAAATGTTCAAGCCGTACCAGTTTTGAGAACATATTATTGCTTCTTCAACAGCTGCCAAGTTCTTCAGGACGTCCAGAGTTCCGTCGGTTCCGTGGTAAGCTTGTGATATCTGCAATTCTAAGCATTTAAACACTTTGCTGTTTGACGGTTCTTCCTGGGCTTCGTCTTAATAAACTATAGTATTTTTAATGATGACTTTGCATTAACATGGATGCAGGTGGAGCGATGGCGGATTTTCGGGATTGACGAAATACTCGGAGCCATGTTTCCAAGACGACCGTCTCAAAGAGTCCAGCTGCCGCCGGTGGACATTTCAATGGACTTCGACCTGGGCCCTGCATTGAAGGCCTACGATCCAACGTATGTTGACTTTCCGGCGCCTCCCCACGACCCACAAGTTGACGGTTACAAGTTGCAGTTTGTGTGTGACTACGACTACATACCAGAAATGGATCCTGGAAACAAGTACCTCGATTTTTGCTTCTACTACATGTACACGCCTAAATCGTCTGCTGACCAGAAACAAGTGCCCTTGGAGAATTACTATTATAGCATAATCTTTGAGGAGCTTAAGTAGAAAAAATTCTGGACTTTATACGTTATATATGATTGGTAAATGCTTTTGCACTATAACTGAAGAAGGGACCCAATTATGTGTCCACGGGAACTAATTTGATATTCCGGAGTGTCGAACAGGTGAAAAACTAAGTTTTCGCAGATTGTGTTCGAGGGTTCCGAGTTTTCATAAAGCTAAAAATATACTTTCAAGCCTGATACGACTTAAATCATTTATTAGTCTTACCACAACATATGTTTCATAATGCCACTTAGTTAGTAGGATATTTACTGCACGATTGGAGAAAATTGACTAAAGCCTAGAGTTGAATGGTAGTGGTTTTTCCCACATTCGTAACTTTCATCGCATCATACCGTCTGCATTCGAATTCGACAGATACTGCATAATGTCAACAGCTTAATTTCGGCCAGCGTCTATTGAATTTACTCAAGTCTTTTTATCAGTTTTGGAAAACCCACTTGGACATTCAGTTTCATTCAATAGCATCTGAAACCTAAACGCACATACAATGGATATCATTAACTTTTCCCTCAAACTCCGACGACAACTTCATTTAGCAGGAACCGTTTTGCAAAGATACTTTGCAGTTGGGAATGAATATAATTTAAATATTATCTTGATTGTAGTTGAAGTTGTTTAAAGACATTAGGGTTCCGTCGCATAGCCGAGAAATCGTTTCACCAAGAACAAATGCGTGAAGAAGCTGCGTTTTGTAGAAATTTCCCATCGATTTTTTAGTAACAAAGGAATGCGCAGCATATAGTCCTGCATTAAGTAGCCAATGGAATTACGTATTGCCGAGGCGCGAATACCAAACGGATCAAAGGATTCTGCATCACTCGGTTTGGTGGCTCAAAATTTGAATCTGTACAATGGGAATGTTCAGCAAAATCCAACAAATTTGGGCGTGTGAATCGCGATCTGCCCTTAGCGCTGAAATTGCGAGATTTTGACCCTTTTCAAAAATTAGCCTTGGAAATTAAGTAACAGGGTATCTGATTAACAGTTTAGTGGCTTCACTTTGAGAATCTATTCTGGCTTGAAATCGTTACTCGAATCCTTGGAGTAACTGAAACTTGGAACGTGCATTTTGTTTGGTAACCTCGGAAAAGAAGTCCTTTGAAAACAGTGCAATAAGTTGGAATGTGTTTCCTCATCAACTAACCCTTCGGCATCTGTTTCACTTTTTAAAGTGAGACACTGTAAGTGATTCCGTAGGAAGCTTGGAACTCGGTTCTGCAACCATCAACAGCAAAATATATTCAGAGTAAGTAAAGTATTTGTCGTAGTTGAAGACCTCCAATTGCAAGTTAAATTATAATTGTTGGCTAATTTTATCCAGGTTCCAATGTCGCTAGCTCTGGGCGGGGGCACCGATTCGGGCGTAGAGACTGGCAATGAAAGTAATGACATTGATGTGGGTGTGGGGTCCGAAAATGTGATTGGTTTCTATGGGCTCGAAAATGATGGAGCCCACACAGTACCCCCACCCCCACCAACTTCGCCGGAATCTGCTGCGAGTGAAGGTCACGGAAGAGAGCATGAGGACCTAGAAGTTGACTTGGCAGCGGCTAGGGACAATGCTAATAATACTGTGGACTCTTGTAATACGGGGTTGTGCGAAGAAATGGATCGAGATTTGGAAGAAGACGAATTGAAATGTAAGTTCATCAGCGAAAGTAAATAACAGGTATTCGAGTTCTATTTTGAGGCTTACCTAGACCATAAACATGTTTTTCATGTTTCAGGTTTCGATGGCGTAGATGAACATATGAATGTTCAGGACAAAGATAACGATTCAATGTTTATTTCAAACGGGGGTGGAGCTTCATTGCCCCCAATTCTGCTGCCTCCTTTGTCTCAAGAGGACGCTGCTACAAACACTTGCAAAGCTTTGATTAAGGTAAAGCCTGGATCTTATACTGTTTCTGCTCCTGCGAATGAGAATATCAATTTAAACGATGTGAATGTTTTCAGTTTGAGTTACCGCAGTTACCAAAACTGAAATGCATTTACAGCGAACCTCCTGCTGGACTGAACTCTTTCATGTCATTAGAGGCCTTCAGTACTGACCAACAGACAAAGGGATATTTTGTCATTCCTCCTAGCGATGGGTCATTCAAACCCTCTCGTGAGTGAATGCATTTTGTTAATTATTGAATTTAGGAATTGCTGTTTGAAATTTCGATCTGGAATCTTTAGTCGGAACTACATCTTCTTGTACTGCCTTGATTCCTTACAATGATGATAAGCCTTGCGGTGGAGGAATACGGCGCCGGAGAATCAGGAAACGGGATTCCATATTGTGCCAGAGCAGTAAGTTTATTCCCAGATTCAAGCTTTTGTGTGTGCTCAGGCCACGGTACTACAACCGGTGCAGCGACTTCTTTTTCACGATTTTCACTAATCATTGTTGAATTATCCTGTAGATGAAAGAAGGCTTCGTACAGCTGCTAGTGCAAAAAACATTCCGGTACTGGCAAAAATTTTGAATACTGATGTCGATCCCAATGCAGCAGACGAGATGGGGAGAACAGCTTTGCATATAGCAGCATGCAAAGGATACAGTGAGGTTGTGAGGTGGGCTTTCGAATAATGAATAGTTGTCATATAATATTCATATGAAAAAATTCACAGTGAATTCATTTTCAGAATGCTCCTTAATGCCGGTGCCAATCCTAACAAGAAGGACTCGGTCGGTAATACGCCACTACATTTAGCAGCTTGTACAAACCACTTCGATGTGGTTACGTGCCTTCTTCGTGCAGGTAATCATTCATATTTGAACAAAGTATCCTTTTCAGCGTATAACTAACCCCTGCTTTTTCGCCCTCTTAGGAACTGATGTCAGTACATTAGACAACAATGGTAGAAACCCCCTACAACTGGCCCAGTCAAAGTTGAAACTTATAGCAAGTTCCAAACAACCGATCTCAGAGGACGCATTGAAGGTCAAAATGGAAGTTCAGCAAATAATTGAAATGATGCTAGAATATCTACAGAAGAAGGGACAAGATGTTGAGGCGGAACTATTGAATGCCTTCGCAAACAGATTGACTCTAAGTCAAACTCCTGCCGAAGTCGATGCCGATGTAAAAAGTTTGTTAGCTAATTTATCGACTTTGACTCTGGCTCCATCCCCTGGGCAAAATAGGCCTTCTGGTTCTCCATTCAGAAGTGTATTCAATAATCCTGTGGAGAAAGATCTTGCAATTCCTGGGCCTTCACGGTTACATGCTTCTCGACATTGGAATGCCTCATCTGCGCCCTATCATCTAGCCTCCTCAGTTCCAATGGGTCCACCTGAGAATTCCAAGATTTATCAGACGCATGAGTTACGGTTCCAACGGGGGGATGAGTCAAGTGGAAGTAATCGTATGAGTGACTTCAAGCTTTTTAAATGACATCAGCAACGGCATAAATTCACATTATTAGCTTAGGAAACTTTGTTCCCGTAGACTGTAGACGCATTTAATTAGTCTTTTTTCTCGGAAGAATTGTGGTATTTGATTTTTGTTTTTGTATTGTTTTACTATATTCTCTCGGATCAGTTCATCATGAATGTACATATTTGGCGACACTTTTGTAACAATGATTAAACGACTAAATGTATAACGACAGTCTAAGAACATTATGCTGTTTCTTGAAAGTAACTCAGAAAAGTCAGCCGGTTGACTACGCGTCAAATACCAACTACATATCTCGGTCAGCAACTAAAGCTTTGGCAGGAACTGGTGACGCTTTTGAGCTGGGTAGTTGTGCTGAGGGAAGCATGGACTTTTCAACCTTGTTCACTTGTTTCTGAGTTTCATTGGCGATTATTCTAGCAGCTGGTTCATTGATAAGCGCGTGTGAATCTGGCAAATGCTGACCAAGTTGCAAATCTTCCTTCGGTTTTCCGGGAATCTCTTCCACCTTGCTTGACGATAAAACATTTAGTTGATCGACCGGCTTAGGGTTATTTCCGCGTTTGGTGGGTTCTTTAGGAACTGGAGAATTCTGATTTGATGGTTTCGGAGATTTTGGATTGTCGGCTGGCTTCTGCTTCTCTGGTTCTTGCTGTTGTAGGTCCGGATTGTCGTTCAGAGTTCGTACCTTTTCTTTTATTTCGTCTTCCTGATGTTGCTTCAGTTGTTCCAATATTTGCTGCTGCTGTTCAACCAGTTTCTTCTGAACTGTTTCATGTTCTTTCAACTTGAGAAGGATATCCTCGGCTATATTTTCTGCTGTCTTTGTAATATTTTGACTAGCTTTAGGCTTACTAACAGCCTTTATATCACTGCTGCTGCCTTCTGGAGGCATTCCGCCTTGACCGGCCCCATCTTTTATGAGCCCTGGTTGGACATTCACAGATTGCTGAGCTTCTTCTTTCTTACGTGTGTCCCCGACTGCAGCCTCTATTAATGGCTTATCGTCAACTACTTTCACATTTTTCTCCTTGATATCAAGGCCATCTGGGCTCTGCAGATCATCCGATAATGCTTTCTTTTCGGGGAGCTGAAGCGGTTTCTTGGATGAAATAGTTTTAGGCTTCAAGGGAACAAAGTCTACCTGATGACGTGCACCCACATTTTTAGCGTCCGGTGACATCATATTCACAGGTTTCCCAGAACTTTCGGCAAAACTTTTGAATTTGGTGGGTTCAGCAATTTGTTTCCCGAAATCTGGTATCTTTGGCTCCACTTGAACTTCTAGAGGGTGCACAGGAACCGGAAGATTTTCTGAAGGCCGTGGTTTCTCGATTATAATAGGTTCGATATGTTGAGCCTGCTCTACAGCAAACAACGTAGCGTAGGTGGTAACAACCATCATTATGACTCCAATGGTAAAAATAAATTGGGCCAGTAATCGCTCTGTTGTATTCTTGGATGTCACTTGGAAGAACATCACTGCAGGAAATATAATGCAGATTACGCTACCCGTGGTTGACCCTACTAGACCAAGGACCAGCTCGATGTTGGGTATCAAAAGGCTGACAGTCAGAGTAAAAGCAATGATTGCAACTGTTAAAAACTTCAGCCTGGAGTCGGGAATGTAATTTGTCGCAATATCGTGTAAAAGGTGATGTAAGTTGGCCTGCGAAACGACAAGCGGACATAAATTCGAGAATAATTCTACAAAAGTTCGAAGCAGTAGTTGACCTTACCCGTTTGAATATCAACGAATGTAAACTTGCTCTACAAGGAAATATCACCAATGGGAAGCTGAAGGCTATCGATAATACTACGCATACTTTGATCAGTTGAGTTGACCAGGATGGGCCGAAACTAAGAAGAATGTTGCCTGAAAAATCCGAAAAAAGATACAATCATTCACTGAACGGAATTGAGATGCTCCTCATCGAAATCTAGACGTACCAGTAAAATTCTGTTGACAAAATGCAATGTATCCAAAGAATCCTACGCATATATAAAAGACTGTACAGGCATTTATAGCTTTCCTTACTACATCGTTCATCTTGTGCAAGGAAGGCTCAGGTAGAGACTCATAAACACCAAAAATTTGCCTAGAAATTGGAATTAGCTTCGAAATTACTTTTCTCTCAAAACCGAATATTTTACTATGTATATAAATTCTGACTTCAGTAGAAACTCACGTTTGACATGAAAGGGCCATAGAGAAGATGGGTATGCACTGGAGTACTCCCGCAGGCCTCCAGTAGTTAATGTGCGTCAAAAAAGATCCTGACCAAAGCGGTCCCATTCCTTCGCTCAATATCTGTCCAAGAAAGACCTTGACCATTCATCGCAAACATTTGAAAATCATTATGAAGGAGAAGTTGTGTTACCTTGCATACTAGAAACAAGTAAAACATCATCGTCACTGAGCTAACATTTCCAAGACTCTCAATGTTTCTCAGCAAACCAAGAGGGAGCGCCACGAAAATTGACAGAGCTGGAAGAAATTTTCAAAGTACTCTCAAAATGCAATTGATCATTTCGGTGTTCCTAATAATAACTGCGCACTTACCGGCCATTATAATGGTTCTAAGAGATGAATTATTTTCTAACACGAACATGTCTGAGACAATTTCAGGTCCCAAGTCTCCCATGACTACCAGAAAGGCAACCAACGTCCCAATAAGAAAACCAATAATGCTTATTTCCACCACGAGCTTCCCTGCTGGACCGAAGGTGTGAAAAGCTGAAAGCAAACATTAAATTCTTTTGAGTGGTCAACTGTCAGTTCGTCTTTCATTCAAACAGTGTAGCTCACCTAGGAGTTCATAAGTTCTTCTCCGTGTTATCGTTGATGCTTTGAGCAGGAAGTAACACACCGTCCTTGTCATCAGTCCTCCCAAAAATAAAAGTATGGACGCTAGCACCACCCCACACTGCAATGAATAATACCGGCTTGAGTATTTCCAACATAGACGGATTTATGGTCCAAGGAAAGTGATTCGAACCTGTTTGAAGCAAAATGGCATCGCGAGCACACTGACGCCCACGATGCAATTTGCCATCGTAACAACGTGTCGGGTAACCATTTTCGAGTTTCTATAACGTCTCAGAACTGTACTACACTACCACACAACGCTTAGAGCACCAAGGGGAAGTTGAACTCGACGTCGCCACCGCAAGTCAAGGAACGTCCATGGTAAACCAAATCTGTAGTAAAGAAGGAAATATTAAAAAACAAGGACGCACGTACAAGCAACTGAACTAACAAACAAATTCCGCTTCATCATACCTGTTTCGCTGGAATCTTGGATGCAGATTTGCGTCAAATATCCAGCACATTTATGAAAGTCTGTTAACAGATTTTGAATTTCGTTCTTAGAAAATTGCTTTACAGCTGTCAAGCAAGCTACGTTAATACATGTACGCCGGAACACATCAAACTGGCAACTGGTAACAACAATTTCAAGACAATTTCTATATTTGGTTTATTTACCTGCTTTTTTGTTACAGATGTCCTGAACCGCGGCGGAGCGCAAACGCTCGTCAAACACATTTATTGCAGGTTATAATCTTGTTTATTACTGTGATATCTTCATAAGTTTCATCCGATTCCCGCGTATTGAATATAAATATTTTGGTCTATCCAGCAAATCTATGGCTTGTCATCAAAAGCGGGAAGTGCGAATTTTCCTTGCCGGCACAATTTCCTGACTGTGACACAGCACAATTGAACAGTGAACGCTCTATTTGTGTTTATACATTGTGCATCGGTTCGGTTCTCTCGAAACTGTAATTTTTGAATTCTAAGGAATAAATCGATTTCAGGTAAAGATCTTGGTTTGAATTTCATTTTGTAATCTTTATAAATTTGAGTTTATCACTGAATCATCTGTTACTTTCTTTGTTTAGCCATGGATGCTAACTGGATGACAGCAGAACACTCGACAGGAGTAAGTTTACCTGAATAAAGTGTAGTTTCACTCAAACATCATTAATTTATTGTTTTGAATCACAGACATCCCTGTTTGCCGTCGAATTCAATGGTGGTGTAGTTATTGGAGCAGATTCTCGAACTACAACTGGGTAAGTGCTTCATGTTGAACATTATCTGAAGAATACATTCCCTAAAGTGTTAACCAATCTAAACAATGTCCTAATGTTTAACAGCACCTACATCGCCAACCGAGTGACAGACAAGCTCACACGTTTGACCAACAACATTTACTGCTGTCGTTCCGGTTCCGCTGCCGATACCCAAGCTATCGCCGATGTTGCTGCATACCATCTAGAACTAGTTAGGTAAAAAGAGTGCCTAAATTTCTGGATGTTTTTCAATTTCTTGAAAGCTATGGAGGAATATTGATGGCTTCATGGTTGCCTTTTAGCATTGAAACCGGGGAAGAGCCACTGGTTCGGTCCGCCGCTGAAGTAGTGAAAGACATTTGTTACAACTACCGGGATCAGATGTCCGCAGGTATTATTGTTGCTGGCTGGGATGCAAGACTGGGAGGTCAAGTTTACGCTATCCCAATCGGTGGAATGATCGTTAGGCAGCCAGTGGCAAGTGGTGGTTCTGGCTCCACTTACACTTATGGCTTTGTTGATTCTGCTTTCAAAGAGAATATGGAGAAAGAAGATGCCGTGGACTTCATCAAAAAATGTAAGGCTTTTGCTACGAAACTTTGCATACCAGATGATTTTTATGCTAATTTTGTACTTCATTCTCGTTCCAAAGGCCTGGGTCTTGCTATTTTGCGTGATGGATCCAGCGGTGGTGTCATCCGAGTTGGAATAATCACTAAAGATGGTGTTGAACGACGCGTTTTTACCCCAAATATGCCTGAATTCCCCAAGTTCTACGAGGGATAAGTGATATGATGCACTTGGATCCGACGGCTTTCAAGATCTATTACTGATGATGCTACTGTATTGTGACATCCTGATCAGTTGTCAATTCTTAAATGAAATGTTTCGTACTCCTAATTGTAATAAAAGTTTCTATCTTATTTGATACTTTCCTCTCCGTTGATATCAGCTTTGAGTTGTTATGTTTTCACATATCTTTGTGGCAAGATTGTACATAATCAATCACTTGAGGCTATCAGGCCTTGTCACATCTGTTTAAAGCGAGACTAAGTAAGTAGCACAGTTGTTTCACTTTGGGTGCGCACGAACCCTCCAGGCAAAATCTTTAGGCTTGACAAAAATTTTGCAGCAGGATGTATTACGCTACCTGTACATGGGCTCTAGCCCTGCTAGCTAGTGTTTTATTCGCCATAGTAGGCTGCTCAGGACGCAGTCGGTATAACTTGGAAGACGACTTTTTGTACGACACTTTTCCCGAAGATTTCAAATGGGGCTTTGCTACTGCCGCTTACCAAGTGGAAGGCGGATGGTCTGAAGATGGTCAGAGCCTTATAGATGCATAGTATCATTGAGCGAATCCACATCATCTGCCGACTGTCCAACGTTGTTGACCGTATCTGTTTTCAGGGAAAGGAGAAAACATATGGGATCGTTTCACCCACCAAAACCCGAACCCGGTTGCTGATAATAGCACTGGAGACGTTGCCTGTGACTCTTATCACAAGTTTCGACAAGATGTCCAGCTTTTACAGGATATGGGGGTAAGCAGCTTGGACAAAAGAATGTGTTTTCCGTATCACTGGAGTCCTTGTACAGGGAAAAGTCTTTCGGCATGAATTTCCTCAATATCAAGATGCATTAATATCATGTCAAAGATTTGGTCAAAAGTAGGTATCTGCGGCCAAGGCTGTGGGAAGTTATATTAGACTCTTTAGGTTTCTGTCAACGTTGTTATTCACAGAGATCAAGTCATGTCGTCAGAACACTCAAAGCTGAGCAACGACCGAATGTGTATTGTTACATGTACCTGACGGAGCCCTAGTCAAACTTTTTTCGGGTTCGTTTGCAGGCAGACTATTACCGCTTCTCCCTTTCGTGGTCTCGGATCCTGCCAGATGGTACAAGTTCGAGGATCAATCCAGCTGGGATAAAATATTACAACGATTTGTTGGACGAGCTGGAAAGCCGCGGAATGTCGGCAATGGTCACACTGTACCACTGGGACCTGCCGCAGCCATTGCAGGAAATTGGAGGCTGGGAAAACGAAACAATGGCAGATTATTTCCAAGACTATGCCCGAATCGCCTACGAAAACTTTGGCGACCGGGTCGCTCTCTGGTTGACATTCAATGAGCCATGGGTCTTTTGCGTCCTCGGCTACGGAAACAACGTTCTTGCACCTGGAGTCACAACGCCGCTGCATTCCCATTACACCTGCATCCACAACGTCCTGAAAGCCCATGCAAACGCCTACCATTTGTACAGGGAAGAATTCAAGGCAATTCAAAATGGCCAGTGCGGAATCACTCTTGATTCCAATTGGTACGAGCCCTACAGTTCCTTGTCTCTATGGGATAACATCGCGGCTGAGCGAGCAAGACAATTTCAGGTACTACAAAATGCCTTATACGGAAAAACTATGACAATTTCGAACCCACACTTTTTTCTCCGTAAGCTGATTACATTGATTGTGAAGCCATATAAAATGCCATTTTACCTCAATACACAGCACGCTTGGATGGGAAGCCCTCTTTTTCATGCCAAGTATCCGGAAATAATGAGAGAAGTGGTCGACTCCAATAGCCAAGCCGAAGGCCTATCCGAATCGAGATTACCTGTTTTTGACTCTTACTGGACGCAGCGAATTAATGGTAATGCCATAGGGCCATATATAATATTACATGGTCGTAAATGGCGGTACTGAATGTCCAGACTTGTTGGTCTTAATTAATACTACGATGGTTATGTACCTGCAGGTTCCTTGGATTTCCTCGGCCTCAACCATTACTCGACCGAACTAATAAAAACTGGCAAGGAAGGACAGCAGGCAGATTGGTGGGGCGATCGAGCCATAGAGTCTTACGTCGACCCCGAATGGGATGGAAGTGTCTCTGGAAAATATGTAGTCCCTTGGGGCTTCAGAAGTCTTCTTAATTGGATCAAAAAAACTTATGGTAATCCTCCCCTATACGTTACCGAAAACGGGTATGCGGATGCCGCTAGCGGAACTCCTCAGGATCCGCAACGAGTCAAGTTCTACACCGGCTACATCAACGAACTCTTGAAGGCTATCAAACTGGACGGCTGTAACGTCAAGTCCTATACCGCTTGGAGTCTCTTGGACAACTTTGAATGGACACAGGGATACACGTAAGTTGTTTTTTTGAACAACTTTAGGTCACCTCTGTGACCCTTTTTGAAGGAAGCAAAAGAAGCATACTTGCACAACAGCAATGCATCAAGTTGGAGTTGACTAGTGAGATCATAATTCTTATTAATTGTGCCGGGACGGCCGTAAATACTCTCCAAGAGTTTCTGAAAGTTGCGACCTTTTTCATCCAGTATTGTTCCAAAAGTAGAAGCACGCAAAGTTGGTCCTCCAAAGCTGCACAAGTTTCTCAACTCCACAGAATGAGTCCATTCACGTAAATGATAGGATATATAATCGACCAACTCTCTCAATGGTTTTTATAGCCGCAATTACAAGACGTGGGAGATGGACCGACAAGCAATTTTTACACATGGCTATTAATCAATAAGAATAAATCAATCGAAACCGCTCGAACGATGCCAGGTACAAGACGCTTTCGTTTTATTCTTGAGCCATGTTCAAAGTTGCCAAGTGCTTTAGGCAAGTATGTGACCACAAGTTTTGTGGTGCCCAACTAGCCCAACTTCTTTTGGATTTCTAGGACAAAAACATGGTGGAGAATACATACGCTCGATTGATGGTTTAATCCTGTTTTCTATGAATAGGCAACGCTTTGGAGTCCATTGGGTCAACTTCACCGACCCAGAGAGAACGCGAATTCCCAAGGATTCTGCAAAAGCTCTAAAAACCATTATTGAGGACCATGGGTTTCCAACTTCTGCGACTTTGGACAAGCTGAAGACGTGGATGTGAGTGGGTTTTCCAGAACTCGGGCGGGATGTATATAAAATTGTATTCGAAATTAAAAGCCATTCATTAAGCATTGTGCAATTCAGTAATCAGTAGTTTTTTTCATTTGTGCTAAGTACTGGGCCGCCCAATCATTTTATGTTGTACTTGTGCAATACATCTTAAAGGTTAATTGGAAGCTTACGGAAGGAAGGGATGAGAAGCTGTAGTTGGCAAAGAACGTTGTTCTAAATTCAGCAGGCTTGAAATTTACGTAGATTGGCGCTATTTGTGGATTAAGTCGTCTTGGCAAGGGATTACAAGTCGTAATGAGTTGGAGAAGGCGGCCAGGTATCGGAAGTGGGATTTCATTAAATTACGCGCTGGAATTAGGCCTCCAGATTAAATGGCATCACGCGCCCCAGCATGAGATAAAGCTTGCGGTCTAAAAAAGCGCGTAGACAGCAAGGATGGAGAAAGTCTAATCTCATAATTCCATTTACTTAAACTAGTATGGCCAAGGAGCATGAAGAGGTATCAGTTTTCTTGTTGTTGGGCGCTTGGAATGGTGAAAGCGCTTCGTCTTCCAGATTTTGCTAATTACTTTTGCTGTATAGAGAACAACTTTTCCTCTTCTTCTTGACGGCTTCAAGAACGTGGAAGGCGTTCTGGACTCTAGTAATAGTTTTGAAGCATGCGAGCAAAATGTCAGTTAGTTAATTTCATGTGCCTTTGTAACGAGAAGGGTAAAAAATTCGCTCATTAGCGCAGCTGGATATTCTATTCAATATATCTCCAACATCGTCACATTTTTTGAAAGGGCATGAGGAAAAATACAAAACTCATCATTTTTTCAGGTACATGTACAACAAAATATGACAATTTATTCCACGTACAGTGTATTATACAAGTTGCTGCGAATCTGTTTACAATTTTATAAGTATGTGTACGATATATAATTATCCATCTGCTTTTGTGTGATCCGCTTGTTACTGTGACGTTAATCATAAGCATATAACATTTACTGCCGAGTCTTCCAAAATGGTTTCTCTATTTTACGTAACGCACGAATGTATACTTAGGTTGCATAATTCATAGGCCTGTGTTTTTTATCTATTCTCTAACGTTAGCGCTTTACGTATTTACAAGTTTAAATACATCGTCTGCGATAAACATGTCGAGTTTTGTTTCCATCATTAAAACATGTATGAATGACGTCACACGTCAAAAGGAAGGCTAGGAAAGGGTACAGAGAAGAATTTGATAATTTTACGTAACGGAAAAAAATCAAGGAGAATTGACATTATGTGTTTGAGTACATTAAAGTAGATATATAAATTCAAGCGGTTTGAAATTAACTTTGTAATCCGAAACCAAGTAATGTGGTGAAATTTTGGTTACTACCGTAGTTGCTAGACATTATTGCCATACAAATGTAGTTGAGGTTGAAGATACAGGTCGACACGTTCGTCTGGATGAGACTTTCTTCTTTACACTTTGTTATCTAGCTTAACATATGACCCAAGTCACATGTACATTTATCTATTTCGAGAATCTAATTTAGATTATCTCATTATCTTGTAGCTGTACCAAAAAGCTCGCCTTGCCCTTTCAGGCATAGCCAAGTCGCTTGTACATTTTTGGTGACTACCCGGATCTGTAGACTATTTGGCCTTTGAAAAAGAAGGTTGGCTCTTAAAGACCCTTATTTTTCTTTTGCCAGTTGTTTGACACTGACTTTTGGATTAAGGCAGCGTCTTTTTCACACACAAGGAGAAAGCCGCCATTGGAAAGTGATATTTTCTTGTTTGAATCGAGCTTGTACTGGCACGCACATCAATTGACATTATCGCCACTATCGCGTGATTAACTTGAAAAAGCATTACTGGATTCACAGACAGGGAGAGAGACTGGTCAAAATCGATCGGCTCGAGTTTTCTTCAATTTCAAACCCTCTGTTTGTTACAAGTTTGAGATTTTGGAGCTAAAAAATTCCAGTATGCCGCTCAACACACGTACTTGATACTTGAAAGAGTCTTGAATGGACCTTTTCAAGGTGATATCAGTTGCAGAGTACAAGTCGGCGTAAATCAAGGCTTAAAACATGTACAAAAGTTGTGAGGCTTTTGACTTGAAGAATCAAGAAATCAATATAACATGTGTATATTTGAGAGGTATGTGTGGAGGAGGTACAAAAAGGGGAAAAGTTTGAGAAAAAGGGCTTAATGATTTTTGCAGATGCGGTGGTGGTGGCAGTCGAGTTGTGGAAGAAGAATGTATACGTGAATTCTATGACGGAAAGTTTTGGAAAGTATTTTTCGCACTGTATATTTCTTCAGTAGCGTGAACCACTTCCGGTTATGCTGGTACCATATGCATAGCTGACTCCTCCACTGCTGGACTTGACTTGGTCGGTATAAGTCAAGGGAGTATAAGTACATGGGGATAAGTAAGAAAGAAAAAAAGTTAAAGTCTTGAGAGTTACTTGGGCTAGGAAAAATCAAGTCTGTGGTGAATGACAAAGTTGCGACATTTTAATAGAATTTATGGCGAACATGAAAACTGTCGTGAGCGGGGAGGAGACAAGTTTCTGGAGCAGTTTCTTCAAGTTAGTATATGGTTGGGATCTGGACATGTGTTGCAAATAATCTCAGAGGAAATAAAGATTTGAGTTGTTTGAAGCTTTTAATTTCCGGAATATCCGGAAACCCATTGGTCGTGTGGTGGCAGGAAAAGGAATTAAATTGCAACTTTTTGCGACCAGCATTTAAGCTTTCAGAGGGTTTAGCGGGAAAAATTAACGTGTCTTGTGGTTACAGGGTGACAAACTACTTTCCACTAACTTTTGACATTTTTTTTCGAAACAGTGGGTAAACTGTAAACAAGCATTATTAATAAAAAATATGGATGTAATTCTGGCACACGTGAATAGATTGAAGCTGCTCAAATCTAAATGGCTTGCGGTGGTTGTACATATGTTGTATCATTCCCTGGAAGGTAACGGATACGATAAATATATAGAGTTGGCCGTACATAAAAGCTTGATGTTCATCAAAAACACAACTTTCCGAGAATTGATTTTGTAATCGTTGTTTATATACATAATTTAAAAAAAAGATTTTGTGAAGACTGGAATATGATCAAGGGAATGAAATGTACATATGCGGGTGTTTGCTGGAGAAGGTTGAAGAAGATGTAGTAATAATTTATTTTACAGCTCTCATAATGTTGAAGGGTTTGTGATTCGGGACACGTAAAAGGTGATGATGATGATATGATTCATAAAAGTTTATATGGACTAGAGACGAGAGTGATATGAGGGCCACCAAAGGTGTCTTACATACAAACTTGTATATCCAAAGAAAGTATACTTTGAGAGAGAAAAAGGTAAAGGCAGATACGTACGTAATTTAATGGGAGAAAGTGTGTGTAAGAGCTTATGGATTTATTATTGCTGGTTGCTGCTCTTGTTTCAGAAGAAGAAGTAGAAGGTGGCATGATTTATTTGCCCTTGCATAACTTAAGCTTGAGTTATTATTTTTGTCAGTAGTGAAGAACAGAGCTCGAGTGTGTTGTTCCGGTTTGATAAGCGGGTGGACGTGAATCGCCGGTTTGCTGCTGAGCATCAGCTTCGGAACGTTTGGGATGAGGCCGTATACCGTTTTCTTTGAAGTCGAACAAGAATCGGAATCATTCATGTGTGTACGCATCGAAGATCTTCCATGGAATGAGAGTAGGATTTTTCCTTGCTCTTTCGGCTTGTGAGGGACGAGAGGGAGGAGGCGGCAGAAGACGAGGCCGAAGACAAGGATGGCGAAAATGTATTCGGATTAGCGGGTTTTCTGCGAGGCACAATAATTTTGTCATTTGACTGTTGTTTCTGCAAAAGTTGTTGCTGTTGTTGTTGTCTGAAAGAGTAAAGGGACGAGGAAATTCGTGGTGGACTATTAGACGTTTCTCTAGAATGTTTATTGGTGGTGGAGGAGGAGGAGAAATAGTGGTGATGGTTGTGGTGGTGGCTGTTGTAGGAAGGCGGGTAGTAATTAGACTGATTGTAGAAAGGGTTGTTGTCAAAAGTGGGATGATAATTATTTTCTACGACGACGTCCTCGTTCTCTCCATAACCGCCTCTACGAAGCTCTGCCTCTTCTTCCTGAGAATTATAGGTTGGGATGAATCCCAGTCCAAACTCTTTTAAATTCCGCTGATAATGTTTCTGAAGGACAAAGTGGAACTTGTCGGAAGGACGTCGGAGGGACGGGACGTGCGACTTGGGAAAGGGTTGATCCAGTGAAACAAGTGAATTGTACGGATCCTCAAGTTGTTGTTGTTGTTGAGGGTGATGATGTTCATGTTGATGGTGACGCAAGGACAAGATTGATGATTGCTTGAATGATGATGATGATGATGAGATTTTGCCAGATTCTGCAAAATCCGAGGCAGTAACCATTCTTTTGTCATTGGACAAAGTCCCATGCTGTACTTGCTGCTGTGGATGTGTTTGAATCAATGTATCATGTTCAAGTTGCTTGGTATTTTGCTGTCTGCCATTTATCGTGTCCTTGTCCTTGCCACAGTTTTTACATTTCCGCCTCGTGACATTCCCAGTGTCCGAATCGAGGTCCAAACAGACTCGGCGTTTCCAACAGCAACTTTCGTCGTGCTGGTGGTGGGGTTCGGCGGTGCCTTCGTCCTCGTGGAACAATATCGAGTCTCCAGCGTCCTCGCAGTCCCTAGTGACAGAAATTGAAAAATAAAATTTAGCCAGACACAAAACAGAACAAGAGAAACTCATGTTTTAGCTGTGAGTGTTTATCTATATATATATATTTGTTTTGGAGTGTAGATGGAAAAGGAACCACTCAAGTTGAGTGGGAATGGAAATGGACCAGTATATACATATAAACTATACAGACACCATCACCACAAGCCTTTTTACCCGGGCAGCGCTGTCTGTCGAATTCGCTTAATTTGTATCTCCCTGCATGTGACCATGCTGACTGAGCCCTACAGAAAGTACCTACAAAAAGCTCGAATATGTACCGCCAAAAGTTTTGTGGTAAAAGAAAGGAGGTAGCCAGTTATTGGGTCTCTGTGTAATACACCTTGCCCAAGTTTCTCTACCCAAGTGCCATATAGACAGTTTTTATGTACAAATCAGTACATAACGTGGTTTCTTTTTCCCTGCATTTTTGGGCCTTCACAGCCGTAAACAATAACAATTCAAAGAAATTCACCTTATCGTCCTTCTATAGTTGCAAGACTAGATTTGCTTTCTCTACGCCTAGTTTACGCGCTGAGGGTCTGCCGGAACAAATGCTTTATTTCACTCTACTACTACTTTTGTGGGATATTGAATGGCAGGCCGGGCAGGCAAAATGGATTTGCAAATCCCGTCAAGTAAAGGCTGATTATTTCAACGTTTGGAGTTTGTATCAGTGTATTGCTTGCTGCTGGAATACATTAAAAGCATTTCAAATGCAATCAGACCTGCCGAGCTTGATGACGACGATGATGATTCTCTTGTTTTAACCCAATGCTCATTTGTGCAAATTTGCTACAAGTGAGTGGATGTATAAATTCGAATCGTCTGGAGATCCCTGCAATTTGCAACCTCTCTCAAGTTTCTGTTCAAGTGGTGAAAGTGGTGAGGAAATCAAGTGGTGACTAGTCGACTGAGTCAAGTACTTGAGCCATACCACAAATTGCAATAGTTTTAAAACACCTCGAAAATTCTAATAATCCCTGGGTTTACTCCACCAGTTAGTTGTATATATCCACAAAAGTTGAGAAATGTCTACATATACTTGCGTAAATGGTTGCCTTACTGCTCCTTTCCCTCTTGCTGCACCGTACTCGACTTTATGCACTCGACTAGACAAAGTTTGGTAATCTATTATTTTAATTTGAAATCCTCTACTACAAGCTGATTTACTTTCGCAAGTCAGCCGTATTTGATGCTATGCTATGCCTCTCCTCCTCAACAGTAATAAAAGAGCAGAGTGGAGCTTTTAATGGTGATCCCGTGGCTTTTAAATGTGTGCGGGTTTGTTGGACTGAACAAGTTGGAGAGAAATGATTGTCGCTTGACTGAGTTTTGTAGTGGTTCTTTTGAATGTGGGTGAAAGTCAAAAATGTGGTTGGAGCTTGAATAAGCTCTAATGGAGGAAATAAAAAGTTGGAAATGAAATGACTAATCATGCAGTTAATGTATGCAGCCGTCAGAAGAGTTGTAATAATCCAGTCGGAGGGAAAGTAGTGTGCGTGTATATAGTATAGCTTAAGGAGCAAAAAAGGAGAGAAAGACTCCATTAGGCATCATCGCGGAGAGGGAAAGTTTTGGAAATGTCAATAAAATGGCGTAAAATCTAATGAAATTTTTACTAAAAACAATTATTTGGAAAAAGACCAAGTTTTTTGGGAGGACTGTTGAAAAATTGCTTGGAGGAGCATTGTGTGAAAAATAAAGAATTTGTAAAGAGAAAAGTGTGAGAGCAACAATAGTATTATTTGCCCAATGGGAGAGAATGAGATGAATTGCAGGCATATATCTGAATGGAGGAAGGGGAAGGACAAATTCAAACGGGCATTACGGCGCTAAGGCGGCCAGGAAAAAGGTGGTGAAGGTAATTTATGTAAAATCTATAAAAGGGATTGCGAAATCTGTCCGCCTGGATTCAAATACCTTTCTGTGTGAAGGAATTTGTCGGATTGGAAACGTCGTTTTATGTGTATAAATGTAGAGGGTACGGGCGGAGAGGGAAAGCCGGTGTTTTTTGTATTCGAGGGACTGCGACGGCTTTACTTTAGTTATGTACGAGAGAGAGCAGCTGGGAAATTAGCAAAATGGCAATGCGTATATATATAGATCTATATAGCAACAAAGATAAACATAAAGTGGAGGATTTGGGGGGAGGGAGGAAGGAAGATAATGGGAAGAAGGACTGTGATGATTCGAAAATGTTGAGGACAAGACGGTGGGGAAAGTGGGACATATAGTGGAAGCTATGAATTCAAGGGCTTGAGTGGAGCATTAGAAGGCGCTAATTGCTCGAGCTGGCAACAGGTCCAAGAGGGTAATGAAGCATGAAAAGATAATATGGCGGGAAAATGTAGGCTTAAATAAGAGAAAAGATGGAATCTTGGTAGGCTAATGGATGCTAGGGCGAGGACGACCAAGAAGAGCGCGGGTTGGCAATGCCCTCGAGAGATAAAGGCTTTGAAAAGGTAATGTGTCACATGGAAAGGAGTGCAAAGTTGGACGTTATCTGGAAGGGAAAGTTGTTGTGTGTTGTTTTGTTTGTTTGCCAAGGAGGCTGATTTGAGGGAAGAAGAAGGGGCCAAAGAGACAGAAGAAGAAGAAGGGAAATCTGTATAAGCCTTGGCCGGCGAAAGCACTTACAAATGGTGGAATTCCCGGTCTTTGGCAGAAGACGAGATGGAGAACCATCTGACACAGCCCCAAATGACTAGTACAAAGGCAAAGTTGAGACAGCAGGTGATGGCAACAACAATAAGAACATCATCAGTCTTGTAACAGATTTCCAAGTTTTCCCTCAGAATGGCTCTTTTGGTTGCTGGATCGACAAAGCCGTAGGTGGGAGAAAAGGAGGAATCGTCTTGGCCATTTCCACTACTGCCGGCAAGGTCCGATTCGGGGACGTCGTCTTGATCTTCGGAATCATCCTCCTCGCCAATTTCGTGGATTTGGTCGAGACGTGTTGCTAATGTGGGGACAGTGGAACTGCTGACTGGAGCAGGCATTTGGTCGTCGTCTGGATCGTGATGGCTCTTCTTGCCTAATTCTGAGGACGAATAGTAGTCTTCTTGGTCATATGTTTCCTTGATGCTTCGGTGTGAATGCTGCGTTCCTTTGTCGGCTGCAGGCTGTCCGGAACGAGCTACGTGTTCGCGGTTGTTATGATTATGACTTGTTTGATGGTCATTTGTGGACTGCGACACTTGATGTTGAATATCGACATGGTCTTGCGACTGGTGGTGGTAGTAGATGCCACTCTGTAGGGCAGGAATTTGGGGCTCGTAATGACGTTGTGTTGTGCTAGTTTCTTGCAAAGGAGGACTTTTGTCATGGTCTCCAGTGTCGGGGAAGACGACGGGAAAGCCTGATTCGAAGCGCCTTTCAGTGTCATCAAAGGGGTCGAGAGTAAACCGCTGCTTTGTGGATTCTGAAGACACTGACGAGGATGATGGAGAAGAAGAGCGCCAAGCTGAGGACCAAGAAGTATTGGCGACAACTGAAGGCCGCTCAAAATATGTCGCATAGGCTTTGAGAGAGTTTGAAATGAAGGTGGGAGCCGTTGTTGAAGGTGTCTGTTGAGCTGCTGTTGTGCTTGCCATCGAAGCTCTTCTGTCGCGCTCAATGCTTTCTGTCACTGTTGAGGTTGCTGAGTGAGTAGTGGCCTTTGGACTAATGGGGCTGCTGCTGCTGTCTCTCGGCGATTCGAGTGGGGCAAAGGACACTCGTCCATAGCTCCGGCTACCGACTGAATCGGGTTCGCTGAAAATACCAGTTGGGAGAGGAGAGTCGATGGAACTGACGTGGCTTCGACGGCTTGACATGGTGTCAAACTTGTCGTCGTCGAAACGAGGAAGGGGCGGAGGTGGTGGCTTTGCTCTTTGACTCCCGTGTCCGACACCTGAGTGTTTGCTGTTGTGGTGATGTTGTTCAGGAGCGCCGCTGTTGCCACTTTTTTCAGGGATTCTGGGTCGGATGGGTGGGTTCGAATCGACCATCATTCGCTCAACTGCTGAAAAATCTAGACCTCCGTCGCCCAATTTTTTCATGGCGTGACGGATTTTATGAAAGTTTGCGGCGCTGCTACTGAGCTGACTCAAACTGCTGCTACCAGGTTGGCTTTGAAGCGCCGTTTTGGATTCCGAGGAGAAAAAAGGTCCAACACCTGAGTTTGAAGATGATGATGATGATGATGATGGTGACGAGCGGGGGGGATAATCCGGTTGGAATTTTTGCTTGGAAAACAATGCTAATGGTTCTTGAGGCTCTTGATCGTCGTCGTCGTCATCGTCGTCATAGTCTTCTTCGGAAGAAGAATCTTTGTCCGTTTCTTCCGCTGCTTGATCATCATCCAGTAGGCTTCGCTTCCATCGGTGGTGACGTTTAAATAAATCCTTGATCTTGCCGCTGAAGAAGGCAAAAACGCCTCCTACTCCTGTTGATGACGTCTTGTCATCGTAGAGTGTCGAGGACGCTGGAACGTCTCCGTCGAGATCTGCTGAGACAAAAACATAAATTCGAATTAGCTCTCTCACCTCCTAAGGACGCTGTCAAGGTTCTAAGAGAAATATAGCTAAATTCCACCGCTCGTCTGTCTCTACGCTGCTGCTATGTATGTGCATGGAGCCACAGATGGGATGTCTTGAACGCCTTTGGCGGTTTCACAGCGCTGACATGCATATATTTTAAAATTAGGTTTACAACGTGTCTTCCACCATTTTCTCAAGTGGTCATAAAGTCAGAGGACTTATACAAGAGCAACTCTGTAGTAAAGCCCGGCGGAAAAGTTGGAGTAAATAGCAAAATAGACCCTTCTTTTATCTTCAAGCAACATGTTTTAGATGGGCGTTTGATTTTGATCAAGTGCTTGGTGACTACTACACCGCTGATGGTAAAAGTTGCATACGTACTTTTAGAACGTTTCATGGTTTACAAGTCTCTGGAACCTTGTGACAAGTTGATTATGCTCCCAAGAACAAGTTAAAGTTGTAAGAAGCGCGACGAAATAAAGTCAGCAATTGTTATTTTGTCCATTACATCCGTCACGAAAATTGATTACATATCAAGACAGGCATTTATTGTACGAGTGATTATATAGAGTTGGTAATGGAGAAGGAGCATGTGTCCCTTTGGCCGAAAAAGATACAAGTTTTAAACCGTCCGCTTTCTCTCTCTCTCTGGCTCAAGTTCTCTCGAATATTTACCACCTACCATTTCTCTAACTGGAACGGCCATACTTTCACCATAAACATAATTTACTTTAATCCCGCTTTTCAGACTCGTCGTCGGCATCTCCGTACCACTGACTGGTTTCATTGCTTCTGTCGCCCAACCAAGATTTTCTGTACACTGTACTTCCAGGAAGCAAGACATCCGCCGAGAAAAAGAAAAAAACGACAAGTTTTACTCAACTGTAATTCAATCGTACTTGTTCAGGCTGAGGACAACGACGATGACTTGTGTGTATGCTCTTGTATTTCATGCTGCTTTCTTGAAACTTTTTGAAATGTTTCAAAATAAACTGCTTTTGTGGCAACAAGATTACGGCGGGCGCGACACAAGTTTTTTAAAAACGTGTTGTCACACACACGTAAATTCCGCCGTAGATTCAGCGGGTAGCGGCGATGATGTGAAAAGAGATGGTGCAAAATCAATTTCCTCTGGCCCTTGGCTTCATCAAAGGCAGGCCAAAGTTGGATGTTTTATGGGCTCACGTAACCCGTAAGATTTATGGATCTCGCCATTTCACTAGCTGGTCCTGTTGTTGGCTAGCGAGTCGACCGATACGACGGAGGAACGAGGACGTGTCGTCCTTGTCCAAGTCGTTCTACAGCTACTGCACGAAACGACAAACTCTACGCGTTTACATGGCCAAAGTCTGTTAGCCGCAGCGAAAACCGTTTTCGACAAGACAATCTTTAGTCATCTACATGGAGAAAGTTCTTATGGGGTATTATTATACGGTTGCGCAACGTGAGGCTATTAAACACCTGCAGAATGGCCAAAATGCCAGAGACTTATACGGAAGAAAAGTATGTACATATGTATCTACAATGGAAAGAGGCACGTCGGTATTTGTAGGGTTTTTCTCTCATTTTAATTTCAGCACAGGCTACGACGGACACGAGGGAACACTTGACATTTACTTGAATGCTCGTGCCAAGAAAGTGAAAAAAAGACGGATTTTATTTTTTAAAAAGCCCAAAAGAGAAAGCATTTGTAGGTGGTGAGCTTTTAAAACTATGCATTACGTTTATACTGAATAGATTCATTTTAGAACGTTTGCCCCAAAAAATAATTGCTGATACTGAGAGACTAAAACACTGCAGCGGAAACGTAGCACGAATTTCAATCATTAACTTTAAACCAAGCACCCTTTGGAACTTAAATTTCCGATGGCATGTATATATCACAGGCCATATATTGAGTGTGAAAGTAGATAGATGCATATTTTGCTGAACTTGATAACTGGATTGATTAGAAAGACTCGGATGGACTTGGGATATACGTTCAATTTAGCCAACGTGCGCTTCAAGAAGGTTGATTAGATCAACTGGCTACGTGTGTAGAAAGGAGTAGGAGTAGTAGTAGTAGTAGTAGTAGTAGTAGTAGTAGTGAAAATTAATTGCAGGAATTGTTCAAGTTTGGTACTTGGCAAGTTGATATGCAAGTATCACGCACGAGGCATATTTTCCTAATGACTCCCAGGCAAAAGTTGCTTGTTCACTTGTGCCGAAATGTTTCCACTTTTGCAAACTTCTCCTTGTTTCCCTTGTAGAGTGACGACCGACTAGTTCTTCTGCTGACTGCTATTATTGCAATCTCTTGCTGCAAGTTTACCAACTTACTGACTGAAATTCGGTTCTCAAAGTCCATGCTTTATTTTAGTGCCCTGGACTGTCTGATTGGACAAAGATAAGTACAGTCAGACTTTGCTGAGTGGGAGAGAAGGATCGGAAATTTTTCTCGAAATATTCTGTGAATGGCAAAGGGCCACTGCATGAAAGCCCGGACAGGTGGAGAGAGAGAAGTAGAAGACTAAACTTGCTTGGTCCTAATTAAAAGTGGAGAATGATTAAGCCGATGATAATGATGATGCTAAAAGAGACTATTCAACAAGAAGAAGAATCTCATGCTGTTTGCGAGAATTTCAACGCCTACACATAGTGTATTATTGCAACTTTTTTGTCTCCTTCAAGTACATAGCGTGATTGTCTCGACAACATGCAAGAGGAAAGTAGGGAGAGAGAAACTCATTTGGAACACGACTAACAACTATTGCAGTTATTCACGGTATGTTGCCTTTCAGGTGGTAATTAGATGGATACAATAAGGTATCTTGTGCAAAATTTTGCGAAATCTCGTGTGGAATTCGTTTCGTGAAATGACAGTGCCTACAACAGGCATAGTACATATATCGAATGCGTGTCTGGTAGTCTGGTAGATAGATGAGACTGAGCCGTGTGAATATTAGATCCGGGTGTTTGGCGAAGGATATGAAAGTGTAAAATGTTCACTTGGTCCTCACATGTATTATATACTATGGTGTGTGTGTGTGTGTGCGAGTGTGGCAAAAGTCAATTTAAGATTTTGCTCAGGTTTCATCTTATCTAGTGGACCATGAAAAGGCTTCTTTGGCAGCATCCTTAAAAGTCTAATGTTCTCAGGGATCCAGTGGGAGCACTACGTTTTTCAACGTCTCTCCAAACCGGCCAAAGTTGACGGTACACACCAACCTTTTCACCTTAACGCCGCGGATAACATTCAGTTGATCCAAGAAAGAATTCATACCATTGTACAAAGGTACGCTGTCGCGACCCAGTATTTTGTGTGACCTGCTCTGCTTGGAAACTGGTGGAACCCAGCTTAAATATACTTTTTCCAAAGCGCAAATGTAACATATACTTTTCGTTCTTTATTCTTGAACTTTCCTTGATGGTGAAGACAGGCAAATTGATTAAACCTTTTAAATTCATCGAATTGAATTATTGCCCTGTGGCCATTTCTTTTACGGAGACGGGAATGTCGCCACATGGATCAGTCAGGCCCAATGTCTACTCTTGTACGAAAAAATCACGAAACATCATATGCGACCCACTTGATATGTATAAGGCGCTGTCGGCAAGTAAGAAAAGTCTGTTTGAATTACTACCAAATCCGATCAGAACAATACGTGTCGAATACGCAGGAATTCTGTGTATATATAAAACGATACGTGAAAAACCGTCTGGTATTTCTCTGCTGCATGTGTCGTCGTACGGCGAATACGGAATAAGTTTGTGCAGGCAACTTGTTCCGGTGACTTGTTTTATACTTGTTTTTTACCACCAGGTTGTAAAGTGAAATTAAAAAAGTTTTTCTCAATTTCCGCTCAACAACAAGAACAAGGGGTCTTTGACGAATTGAAAAATTAATAACGATTCCGATCCGTTAATTATTAGGAGGCACGTACATGTCCGAGCGCTTTTGCTCCACTGGAAATTGTACAGCAAGTAGGAGGGCCAAGGACCAGCTTGGTACTGCATTTGCCATGAAACTGGAACCAGTGACAAGAAAGTAAATATGATTTAATTAATGGGGCTGGATTTTTTCTTTAGACAAATCTAGCCCCCCTCCCCAAACATGCTGTACAACAAGTGATGAAGCATGGGGAAGAAAGGCAACACAACTTTCTTGCATAAAATGAGCTTGTTTTTCTTTTAGTTTGTTTCGTTTCAGGAGGCTTGTTGATGTGAGACTTCCGCTGACTATAAGCTTCAGTCTAGTTGGGCATTTTCGAATATACTTGAAGGGCTTCCCGTGTTACGTTCTTCTTCTTGTCATTTCCTGCAAGAGATTCCGTTGGGATGCTCGACGGCGGAAAGAATGGAGACTCATTTTTCAAATTATCATCCCCGAAACCATCATTATTTCATTCAACTTTTTCCTCCGTTTTAACCTTTTCTTTTTCGCTTGCTTAACCTTATAGGGGAGACGGAAGAAAAGTGGAGGAAGTAGGAGAAGTTGACTATGGATTCGCATAAGGTTTTTCAAGTGCACTCATCGTCACACACACATTCACGTATTATCCGCCTTGTTCGCAATGCAAAAGGATGAGGGAAACTGATAGACAGATTTAGCCGAGGGGAAAAAGTGGAAAAACTTTTTGCCGATGAAACTTTTGGTGTTCCACGCCAGATATAAATCACGACTTCTATCAATCTTATTTAGCAAGAAAGGATGAGAG
>JAQGBJ010000518.1:0-38715 GCA_034698345.1 Sphaeridia pumilis | reverse complement strand
AAAAAACATCTCGTACTACAACTACAACAGCAAAACTATAAGCAAACATTCAGTCGCTTCCAGCGTAATACAACAATCCACGCAACGTTTACGCACAGCCAGCCGAGCTGACTTTCACTTTCCAATCACGCACTCTTTCACTTGGAGAGAAAACTATCGAACCTTGTGAAACATGTTCCAGCATACAAAACAATGTATTTGACATGTCCTCAACAAACTTGCACAACTTGCAATCAATCTTCAGAGAAGAGAGAACGTATTTTTCACCTCTGTCTTACCCACACATACACTTCAGACATGATCAAGCGCTATTGACAAACAACGAAATTTCAAACGTAATTATTTTGTTCATCTAGAAGATTAAACAACTTATCAAACAGAATTAATTTTATTTTCCTGCAAAATTTTGAGACCAAAACCGAGTCACTCTGGAGTAGTGTCCTCCAGCACTTTGTCTGCAGCCCCAAAGCCCCTCCACAATTGTGTGCCGTTTAATTTTCCCACCTAACTGTCCAGCTCTCCAAAACTTTTATCCCTTACAAAAAGAGCAAGCTGAACAAACTTTCAAACTCTTTCTCTTTTCAGATACTTGCCAAACTATTCGCTAATGGGCTCAACAAGCCATCTTATCTTTAGTAGATTCTATACTCCCAAAACGCTCTTGTACAAATAACCGGATACCTAGAAACTAAATACTTTTTACTTTTTCTTTCTTCACGTGTTCCGCAAACTTAAAACAATATACGAAACTATAAAAACTATCAATCTCTCTCTCTCTCTCCTCAGATATCTTTCACCATTATCTCAAAACCTCTCTCAGAATTCTCTTTACATCATTTTGGAACTCACGTTTCCAGCTCGAAATTCGATACTTTTTGTACCATTAGCAGACAAACTTCCGCCACACTTTTACCTCTCTTCATAATAATTGACCACCAAGTCTTCATCCCTTTTCCTCAAAGCATACTCAACTTTTAGCCGCCGGCAAGAAACAAGCTGCATAAGACTGTACACACGTTCACGTTTCATACTCCACCTTTCAGTTCCAGTTCGCAAACAAAACCCGTAAACACAACCTGCATTCATCCTCACAACTTTCTTGCTTTTCCATCGATTTTCCTTCTTCCTGACGCATATCACACACTCTTGCTTCTTTATGCTTTTCCTTAGAAATGTACATGTACTTGAGCATTACATGCATAACTTTCCTTTCTCACTTCCTCCTGCCTTCATCCATCCAAAATACCGACTTAACCAGTACCTCAAGAACCCGAACAACGTCCTCGTTGGCTTATCACCCAACTAAAAAACACACATTTTTTCTTCTTACCTCCTAACCCAAGCATGCAGCTTATGCATACAAAGTTGTATACTACTACTTCTCGTCTCGAAACCACCGCCACACTTTCGCCTTCTGCCAAAAATCCACATCCTGGACTCCAGGACCTGGACCTCGCTACTTTCTTAATGCAGTAGTAGTAGTGAGAGTGAAGCTGAATGGCCGACCATTCTTGTCCTTGTTAGCCTTCCGCTTTCTTGCTTGTTCCTTACTGCAACTGGCTACCATAACTTTCGCCCAGTCATTTCATCCAGCCAGCCGTTCATGGCCAACCAGCACATTTTTCTTCCTTTGGCTTATTCTGTCATTGTGTCTGTATCAGTCTGTATATGCCTTTCTCTATTCATTCCTTCTTTCTTTAATCCTCAAAAAGATTTCTTTCTTGTTCGTCCACTAAACAACAATCCTGCTCTTCTAGCAAACTCCATCCTTTCCATGGCTTTTGGTCCTTGTTCTCCTGCATAACCTCAGGCTACTGGTAGTGACAACGGCTTATCTTAATGCGCTTGATAGTAGCAGAGTGCCACTACAAAAGTCGTGCTCCAGTCGAACTAGAACTGAAGAACTGGAACCAAACACCACTATTCCCGCTAACGCTTTCTATCCTACTACTTTCTCCAATAGCCGAAATCCTCACTGAAATTTGACCACCAACAAGATTACTTGCTACTCTTGGCTCTGTTACATGCTTCAAATACACCGACATTAACCAGAACCAAAGGCTTCTTCAGAAGCCTTCTTTAACAAATATTTCACCCAGCTATAGCTATAAGTATGGCCAACATATTATATCTCTTGCCGCGGTTATTACACAGACATTTTTCTTTTTTCTCCCTTCTTTCAAACTCGGAGCAGAACATCTGCAACAGAGAAGAAACACAGCGGCAGCTTCAATTTTCTTTTTCTTACCGCAGAATCACCCTTGTTTTGTGTACAGCCAGCACAATGTACGCCTTTTTCTCACCACCAACTTCATAACCAAGAAGCGGCGCTTTTACAACAAAATATCATATCTTTCCCTACTACTTGCTACAGCACCCATAGAGAAACACCCAAGAAAAAACGAGCATGTAAGACCTGTCTGCCACATTCATCCCCTTCACACTTTCACCGCCAGCTGATATTTCATCCATATCTCATATATAAAATCCTCAGATAAAAATATGTTTCGGCTCCTTTCTCCAACCGCAAAAATCTTCATCTTCAAGGCCATTCTCACAGTAGCAGTAGCTGCACAGGATTTACTCACATCTCAAATTTCAAAACTTACATTTACAATCTTCGATCTCAAATTTTTTGAACGTCAGAGAAAAAAACCAAACTCCACAAAATTTCAGTAACTGCAACAACTCTCCCTCTCCCTTGCCAGCTTTTGCTTGGAAATTTCCACCATCCTCTGTGTCGTCATAGTAACCCCTTGCTTTCCCGCCTCTGATGATGATCTGCCAACAAGTTCATCTACAAAGTTTATACAAACAAGGAGAAGAACTGCTTTTTGTATATACATCATAGCCATCATCATCTGCCTATTCTATTCTTTAAGTATCTCCATTATCGATATCTCTCCTCAAAGAGAAGGTTGTAATCTTCCTTCTTGGGTTGCTTCAACTTGCAGCTACTCCCCTATACAAAAACATGTAATTTACTATTCGAAGCTTTAGACTTTGTTAGAAGTACATATCGTTCTGGACCCCCTTACAACTTCCGATACTCGACCGAAACAAGCTTTCTCCAAACATTGACTAATCCTGTAGGCGCACTCTGCTTTATGCACTTTCTTTCCATGTATTTCTCCCTGATTCATTCTTCCCTTCCTGACTTGGTTCCCAAGGACCAAGTTAATCATGGCTGCAGCAGCAGCAGCTCAAACAATATTAGTCTTCTGTCAGCAGAAGCAACTAAGCAACATTCCACCCCACTGCCTCAACTCTTGTACCATTCGATGAACCAGGCATCAAAGCTGACATTAAAACTTGGAGGCTACTTTGTCCTTTACCCCCTTTCGCCAACACAATGCCAGGCATGTTGTATACCGACAAATACAAAATGCCAACTGCATCCAAGCAAATCATTTCAACCAACATTCTCCATATAAAATACACGTTGTGGATTTATATCCAAACTCGACGAAACGACCGTCGTGTAGCGATATTTCACCCCTCGTTTTTACTCAAGTCCTGCAAGACATTTAAAGCTTTACAATACACACACACACTGTACCACCAATAAAGACTCACATTGCATCACTAAACGCCTTTACAGACTTGCATACAAAATATGCCGTATTCTCTTCACTTCTTTTGAGATTCTTTTGTCCGTAGACGACCCCCTTTTAAAGTTAAAATACAAGATGCAACCTTCAGTTCAATTCCAGCCTTTACTATATACATGTATGTATTTTACTCTTGCCTGGAGAAGAAGAACGACACTACAATATTCGCCTCCAACTATTTTCTCATAATCTAAAACTTTTTTTCACACCCTTTTCTCCTCATTCACAATTTCACAGAGTCCTCTCGCTCATCTCGCTCCGGCTCATTTTCATTCAAAACTTTTCCCAGTCCCAGTTCATCCTGTTGTCATTTTACTTTTTCGTCCCAAAGCAATTCAGCCACCCGGTTAATTCCACCATGTTCTTCTTCGGTCTTTTGTTGAACTCAAATACTGAAAAATCTCCAAGGAGCCTGTTCGAAGAAGAAAGGCCTAGTCAAAATTACGGCTTTGAAAAACTTCAACTTTCAAACTTGTTCTTGTCTGTGAGTCTGACCCCCCGAAAAAGCTATGATATTTTGTATTGCCAACACCCACGACAAGCAATATTCCGCCTTTACGAGCCGTTAATAATACCACCAAAATACACAGCACACGTCCTGTTCCAAAAATCCCAAGTCAAACAGATACCATTTCCCAGAATTACCCGCAACCGCTTCAAGTCTCTCCATAAAGACATTTTCCCGGTCATCACGCCAAATGGTTGCCACCACCAGATTCGGATAGAAAGACAATGTTGTCAGAATCACCCCGCACTACCATTTCAACTCCAAATGCAGCAAGTGCTGTTGCAGCAATTGCATCGCGTCCAAATTGCATTTATGAACATTCCAGTCACATACTACTACCAATTGAAACTAGGGAACAAAACCCTCATTTCAGAATCCAACATTGCCAACACGTGACCGGACCAAGGGACATGGACAAGATGCACTTTGATGAATCCGCCATGTACATAGTAACGTTGCAGCAAGTGCATCTATAGTTTTACCCGGGTTTGACTTTTTCAAAGTTCCCATTTCCATCAGTCACTCCTCTTTTTCCATCCTTCAATTACCCAACCCCAAAAACCGAGGCGGGGAGCATCCAGTTGACTGCAAAAAATATCGTCCTTCATAATTCCCTCGCTTCTATCATCGCCGTCATTGCTTGAATCACTGTTAGTTCCCCTCTCGAAACTATACACAAGATTCATTTTCCAATCATAATTCAATATGCCCACGAGGACCCATTTCCTTCTTTTGCAACCCTCGGAAACTATCGAAATATATAAACGTACAGTACAAAAACCCATGTAACATAAGCCCCAATAACTTTCCCACCAAACCCATATTACATGCGCCTTATTACATAAAAGTTTACAGTAGTAGGACAACCAAGGCGAATTCTCAATTTTCTCTCTCCCTTTTTCGCCCTATACCAGCATAAAGCAAGAGCCTGATACCCGAATTATACGAATTAAACAAGAAAGGGACGACGACAAAATCAGCAATTATAATTTAATCCCAATTCGGTCACAGATCACAGACTCCATCTCTCGTTCCTTGCGCATTTTCATTACTGTCTCATAATGACGCATAATAATTCGTCTCCCAAATGTCTGTCCATCGACCAGACCAATTTTGCCGGATTCTGCTATCTCCAACTTGTTATCTCCACAGACTTCAATAATAACGTTATCATTTCAACACAAACCGACTACCGACAGACTGCGCTAACGCCTCAAAACCTCAACAAATCCTCCCTTCTCTTCGTTTACGTAATGTAAAAAGATGGAAAATTCTCTAGTTATTTTTCTACTTTCTCCCTCCTTGTAACTTTTACTCTGCAGTCACTGACTGAATGTCAGTCAGTCCATTTCCATACATATATACTTGGAAATAGTTTTAGCGAAAGTTCAAAACCCATCATTTCCAGTAAATACTCTTTCAAATTGTTCTTCCAACAAACTCAAAAACTCGACACGCTCCCAACCAAGCAAACAACCTCCAAACAAGATTGTAACGACTTGGCCAACTTTTTGAGCGTGTCTTCTACTACTGTATTCCGTATGTATCTTGTTGTACAGAAACATTACGCACTTTCACCTACACAAACTCAAGCAAATCTTGACGTATACTTTCTTGTAAAACTTTAAAAGTTGATCCGTTTACTTTTTTCATGGACTTGTTTCTCTGCATATTACATGAAAAACTACGGGAGAAGCGTCTACGGGCAAACTGACAGCGCTAGCAACAATTTCACCGCAACATTCTTGTTGGTCGCTTATTTTTTGGCTACTTTCTTATGACGAAGACATCCGTAAACCCCCCTAAAATGTTACGCATAAAGCCAGCCCATTTGTGTCAGAGTAAAGCGCCCGCATATAACAATACTAGTTTTAGAGACTCGTCTAACAAGTAGCAAAGTAAAAGTTGGTGCTAAAATATATACGGCAGTTTCCTAGTTTATATACTGTATAGGAGCAGCAGCTCCTACGATTTCGGCACTTTTCAAACAAGCCCGAGTATTCCGCAATTTCCCATTCGAATTCATGTACTTCTTGTTCTATTCTAGCGCTCACCTCCTTTTTACGACTCGATCATCCAGCTTTACCTCTTTTTTCGCAACTTTGCTGTATAGTTTCTGCTATGCCGCCTTTGAAATTATTATGACGACTTGCGACTCTCCTTCAACACTCTTTTTTCTTTCTTGAGGCACTACAGCGTTTTTCACTTTGCATCATTCACACTCACCATTCGCGAGCGAAAAGAGTGAAAAGTTTAAAAGAACTTTTTATTATATACTTTTGCCGCTAGAAGAACGTAACGCTGAAATACTGTTAGACCTTTGATCTCTCCTCATTCGTTCGAAAGGGACGAAGGCGTGGAAAAATCTGGGTCATAACATAACCTCTTCCATCCATCCCATTTATACGTGGAGCCGTTCCATAAAAATCCAGGTGAATTTTTTCAATTTACCAGCTCTCTCAAGCGGTACTCAACATGGCAGTTCCACCTCCGTCTCTGCAATGCAGGTCGTCATAATATTTTGCAGCCACCACAACCATTCCCACCCGCACCTTTAAAACAATTGGAAAAAGGCGGAGGAGGCTACCAGGAAAAACCTGCCCGGCAGGTAATTTTTGGTGTAATCAAGCGAAACTCATTCCGTCTCCTTCCTAGACTCGTAACAATGGATGTTGATGATGACAAAAACGACGAGGGACATGGATCCAAGGGCGTAACCAACTTTAAGACCACGTTTCATAATTTACAAGCAAATATATAATCCAAGACCGACACTGCTAACTGCAAATGCACGAACAACATTAATGTGAACCTCTTTTCTATGTTGTTACATAGCACACCAGTTTGAGATGCCTTGGGCTTTTGGAAACTTTGAGCTCAAAGAACATTGCTTGAATTTCAGAGATGCCATTCCGGCGAAAACATTTCGTTTCTTCGATAATGTAGCCTTGTTCATGATGGCGGCGGCACGCGCCATTAGATCTACGTTTGACGTTGTTAAAGAATTACGACTTGAGTTGACTACTCGGCCGTTAATGAGAAGGCTAAAAGTAAGAGCTTTTCCAAGTGACTTTCGTAATGTTTGTCTACGGACACAAACAGACACACCTGTCCTGTACTTTGCTTGCTTTTCAGAAAACATTGTCTCTCATTTCGCTTATCCTGTATACTTCTAAGTTTGCTCTTGGTATCAGTCTTTTTCAACTTTGACACGCTATTCGGTACTCTTGTCTCACGATAAACCATGAAAAAAATGAGCCTAAATGCTTAATATACTTTAGGGCGCTGTAAATAATCAGTTAATTTTCAAACTTACCGTGAACACAAAGCCATCCTTCCACTTTGCACGGGTAAATCACAGCCGGCATTTGCACAATTTTCCGACTTGTGTGACACGGCAGGGCCCGTGTCCGAATTCCGGTCGAAGTCGACGCTGAGGTCGAACTTGAGAAAGAAGCCCGCATTTTTTTAAACCACGTGGGAGGGCCCGGTTTTATTCACAATACACTTTTGCTTCCAATGCAGTATTGAAATTGAAGTATGTGCTTCAAAGTTGTACGTCACTTGTGGTCGCCCATGTTCAAAAAGCACTATGATTCGGTCTACAACACTAGCAAAAACTACACAAGAGTTCGTAATGATTCACTAGATTTTGCAGCGAATTAAGGAGAAATCGGTGGTAACGTTAACGTTATGAAGGTGGATGTGCAGGAACAATCGTTTTGGACTCCTCATCGTTCGACAGTCGGAAGACGACTGAAGTTGCTCTCGAAGCCCGCCGTTGTTGCTCTCTGCTCACGCTTCTTTTCCCTCCGCTGCAATGGTAAAAGGCCACACACGCGTTTGTTTACATGCTTAAATGTTAAACCAGGCTTCGAGAACGAAGGTGGAGCTTGCCCGCCATCTGGCGATTAGAATGTCAAATTTTTCTGGAATTTCACTAATTCAATGTTTGGTTCTGCATGAAATTTGTTAAAATTCCTATGAACTCTCAGTTAATTTGATGTGTAATTTAAACGTTAAAGGCGGCAGACAGTTTGATTGGTTTCAGCATTGTATTTAAAAGACCTGCTGATGTCTAGTTGACGGATTAAATGTGCTTCATAATAACATTTATTCAACACCATTTGATAGCCGCTTAACTTGATGAATTAATGAAAACGTTTTGTGTGACAACAAACAACAACATTGAACTCTTATTAACAATAATGATGGGCGATAACAACAGGTTTTGTCATAATTTTCAAACTGACTGATTCAATCAGTTTTTTGTAGAGTACAGGCTATATTGTGCTTACAGCAGTAGTAGTAAACTCTCGTCAGTTTTTAAAAAAGGCGACATTTCCGGTTTTTAAACAATAGTATAGTCTTCTAATATTAAATTTCTACAGCTTGAGAAACATGCAAGGGAATGCTATTTAATTAGCTAGGGCTACAGCACCAAAATATTATGAAAAAGCAATACATAAAATTGTACTCATCGACCATTTGGGTAACCAATGAAAAAATTAGTTGACACGGCGTTAAATTTTGGCGCGTCCTTTTTGACACAGGATAAAGGGTTTTTCATATCGATCAACTGTTTTTATATTTAGCTACAGACTACAAAAACAAGCTCTGATTGAGCGAAATGACTTGTTGCTGTGATGCTTTGTACACGAGACAAATTCAACAATTTGTCCTGATTGATCCGAATAACAGCATATTGTTACTTGTATGAGATCTTGTGACTTTGGTGGTTTACATTTTGGATCAAATGCTTTTGCTTTGCTTGTACAACATGGTCGTTTTATATTCTTCGGTTTCTTCACACTTATAATTAAGGCTTACAGTTATTTGAAGATTGACAATTTAAAACTGTAATGTGCAACAGGATGTACAATCTTGCTATTAGGGTATATAAGTTTATAAACTGAAAGTAAATTTCTATAACTTATAAATAGGGAACAACATCAAGGTTTTGATTGTTCATCATTAAACAACAATCCACCTATTAAACTTGTTCAACTTTAGTTTAGGTCGTGAAAAAGTATGACATCAAGTAACCCGTACATAACTATAAGAACATTCAAGTTGATAGTGGGTATTTTAGCCTTAACCCTTTTACACTTTTGTTCCACGAAATTCGCATAAAGTTTATTTACCAGCTTATAGCTTGATACTTATTAGCATTTAATATTTTAGCGATTTCTCCTCGTAATTTATAATAACGTATTTTCAATTAAACACGACTTACAATTATATGTAATTTATGTATTCAGGGAAAAATTTACAGGCATGAGCACACGTAGTATATAATTTTACTTCTCACAGTAATTTTCACAAACCATGAGATTCTCTCAGATGTCCATGTAGTAGGCAAGTCGAATTCGGTCCAAATTCACGCGTTTTTAATAATAACAATAACTACTTCCCATGGGCTCAAGGCTTTATTTTGGCATTTGCCAAGCTGTTTGGTCCAATGAAGGGCGCGAGGATGTCGATGGGAATGGGGAAAATGATGGTCGAATTTTTCTCCGCCGATATCGTGTTTAGCGTTTGCAAATATCGGAGCTAAAAAGAATGAAAAGTTCAAGCATTAGATTTGGTACAACGATGTGAACGCCAGAGAGAAAGCATTTGCTCTGGCATCCACCGCTAGATGGCGCGTAGAAGCTGAAATTTGCCATCACTCACCTGAAGAGCTGCAGGACTCTCGATCATGACATCAGAAGCCTCTTTGAGTGCCCTCGAAGCTTTCATTTCACCCTCGGCGGCAATCACCTTAGCGCGGGCCTCTCGAGCGGCTTCTGCTTCGGCGGCCATAGCTCGTTGAAGTTGAACTGGGAGCCTTACGTCCTTGCTAAAATCAGAAACCAATCAAGTCACTATACACTCCAAGCCCCCCATTTCTGTTCAAGTTCCAATTATTGGGCAGTCTGTTGAATTCTTCCGCCTGTCTTCTCCTGGTACATATGTGTTTGCACCTTTATTTGGAAGACGAAGGTGCAAAAGTAATGGGTCTCGTGAACCGATTCAACTGGGCGTAAAACACAGGCCCTCAGGTGCTCAATCAGTTTGTGGGTTTTTTGTACGTCTATCGTTCTTTTTACGCAATGACTCGAAAAGACTGGGAAAAGACGCTATTGAATTACTCACATTTCAACTCGTTCCACCTTGACGCCCCAAGGATCCGTGGCTTCATCCAAGGCAGTTTGCATCGTGTGTGAGATGGATTCTCGCTCTGACAAAATTTCCGCCAGATTCTTTGTTCCCAGCACATTTCGCAGTGTCGTTGCGGCGAGGAGTCGTGTCGAATGGCTGTCAAATATGGTACATTTTTCAAGTTTCGATCGATACAAAAAGCAGTTATTTTTCACTCACAAAACAGGGCATTACTCGACATGCAGAGATACATAAGCTGTCAAATGTGAAATGTTCAAACTTCAAACCGAAATGAAATTAGATGGTACGTGCATAAAAGTCAATCAAAATCAAAAATTGCAACTTATAAATTCAGCAACCATATATAGTTAGCATTTGGTTTAAAAGCGTGGGTGTGGATTTCCAGTAAGAATTAAATACTTCCCAAACATGTAACGACTGGATGACTTGACAGTACTTGCCCAAATTTACTTGTGGAATATATGTACAGTACTTATTTTATGCGGGAATGTTTTTTGGGTGTGCTATGGCAACGTTTGATTCAGCAAGGTACAAAGTAGAACGAACGTGCAAAAAATGCGATATCGACACCTACTAATCAATAAGTCTAAAAATGAATTTTATAGCTCAAATTCACCTGTAGTCTACTACGTTCGATACTGCCACCGTTGGATTGTACACTATAAAAATGTTGAATTTTGTCATTAATGCTATTCTTGTTGATTTTGTTCCATGTTTTCCCCAAATACTGCAACTCACCACGATAGTACACGACAGCGTCCACGGCTACAGTGACCGAATCATGGGTCAGGATCTAGAATAATTTTCAAACGAGTCTTTTAGCCCTGTTATATCAAGTAACAACTAATTTATGTTTCGAACGTTTTGTCTTTTTTATTTTTATATTATTAACTAAGGATAATTGTCAGTTTTTGCGTCTTCCTAAGCGTCAATGACTAAAAATTACGCAAGAGTATTTTGTCCATGAATGAATATAATAATTATAGGCCGGCCCAGGCCTAGAATAACGCTACAAAATATACTACGCCGTGTGGCTCTCAATATATATAATTACCTAACCAACCTGTAAAACTTGGATAACGAGCAGAAACCTAACATTTCCATGAAATAATATGATTCATGACGAGACAAAACAAGTGCATTAATGAGACAACATTATCCATATCGTAATCCAGAATATTTAAGAACCATGTCATCCTTGAATATCATCCTATTAGATAGAGCTTCAGCTTTATTTGCAGCTCTGAATTAGATGTTTTTATGGTCTAGAATATTTTCCTTTCCCTTTTTTGCAGCTCTAAAGAACGCTCAAAAAAGTAAAAACAAAACAACTTTCACCTATTCTCTGACATCCATTGTAAACCGAGAAGCGAATATACAGAAACCTGTTTTTGTTATTTTGCCAGAGGAGCAGCTGTGTACACTTGTGGAAACCCACGTTGCTGCGCTTCTATAGTTTCGTCTATTTTCTAAAGCGCTCTTCTAGAAATAACAGAAAGAACAAGTTCTCGTGGTCACAGTAGTGGCAGTAGAATAACAAGAGAATACAAGCAAAGGCAACCAGCAAAACAGTGGGGTTAATTACCCATAAATATGCGAATTGCACTATAGCAAATGACGTCAGCCTTGAATGCTTATTATAATGATTACAAGCCATTTTGTTCCTGTCACAGTTGCTTCCTCTCTTGTTCTCTTCCGCTTGATCCAAATATGGGACTATATGCATACGAGACTACTCAGAAATCCTCAACATGGCGAGAAATCATGGAGAAAGCGAACCAGTTTTGTTATGTACTTATAGTATATACATTGTGCTTAATGTGCTTTCTCTTTATGGCACTCAACCTTCTGCTCATAACCCCAGAACATTATGGAACATACCCAAAGTACAGAATGATCAACGAAGAAGACCTAATGCTCCAGTCAGATAACGTCGTGTCCCTACGTATTTTCGAGGCATTTTTAAAACATTTTCGAAGCCACTTCTGTTTCTTCAAACTGGCTAAAAGGTTGCCCAAGTGCATATACAGAAGCCGCAAACTTTCATTTTGAAAGTACATATGTTGAATAAATGTCTGTTGCTGAAGACTCAAGTACACGCGTCATGGACGGTACTTAACATTCTTGCTAAAAACAATTTTGTAGAATATTATGCCCTCAATATGGTCTTTTAAAAATTCAAAAACAGCTGTCTTAGAAACGGAGCTTAGAATGTGGCTTTATCCAAACTTGTATGCATACGTGGTAACTAATCCAAAACAATGAAAGGTTTCGAAAACGTCAGCTGCCTCTCCATTCAAAAGACACGGCTACAAATAATTCTTGCAGAAACGCAAGATTTCGTCCGACTATGGAAACTAAATAGCACATTGCTTTTTGAAAAAATGCAAAGGCTACCAAGTGGTAAATTAGCAATCTCTTTTCAGCTTGCTCTTTGAAATGGCAGACACATGGCTTGGAACGATAATATTGAGGGACTCGACAGAATGAAGTCATTCAAGTAGATGAAACTTGATTAAATTTTCTCCAACTGTGCAAGGATAATTTAAGCCACGGCCAGATAATAAGACGAAGACGTTGGATGATAGAACTTGGATTTTAGATGAGTTGAAAATGAATTTGCCAAACCCTGTTTTCCACTACGATGATTACAAGAAGGCGGATTTCGGAAGCGCTGTTATCGACGGCGCTCTTATACTGCAAAGGGCGTCTTTTCATCAAACAGCTTTTCCGACATCTGCCAAGGCTGCTGCTAAAAGACGTAGCTGAAAAGCCTTTTGTCGTTCTTTTGATAGTGAAGTGAATTTTAAGTTAGTTTCTTCTGGCTCCTTCGGACGCCCATTGTACTATTATTCCTCCGGCTTCGTTTCAAACGACAAAAAGAGGCGGATTATTATGACCATTGTGAGAGATTCATTTTGCAAGAACGAGAAATGCATGAGCTTTAAAGCACCAGATGGCGCTTTTCCAAGTTGACATGACGGCCAGCAAGAAAGAAAGGACCAAGTTTATCTACACACTCACTTGGACTTATTCACCTCGACATTGACATGTATACAACTTTCTTGTGTATTTGAAAATGCTGTTGGGAACTTGGGACGGACAAAAGTTTGAGCCTTTGGGTTAGATCAAACACTACGTGTGTATTGCAACAACCGAGAGATCAAATTAAAATAGAAACAAATCCATTAATGTCCAACTTTGAGATTGGACAAAGTTGAGTTTTTGTTAAACTTTTTAGTGTTTAGCAGCAAGTTATATGATGCTAAATTGAAAAACTGGATAGTTGTGTGAATAAAATTCTACTTGGTTAGTAGTCTATTGAGTTCACACCAGAAGTGGAAATTTGAGACTATTTTTGACTCCTTGTTTTTCAAGTACCTGTAATCCTCGACATTGTTTGTTGCTGCAGTGGGGCACGAAACTAGAAAATTCAGTGGCTCTTTAGAAATACACTCGGAGGAGGAGTTATTCGTTTCGTTTCAGTGAAAGCAAAACTTTTGGGAAGAATTCAGACTCACCCCTGTAATACACCACAGCGTCTACCGCAATAGTAACTGAATCGTGGGTCAGAATCTGTAAGGGGAAAACAGTTTTGGTATTTGTAACGGCTTTAGTTTTCTGGATTTCACAGGGCCGTTGGTGAAAGTTTTGACCAGTGTTGGGTGATATGAACCAGAGCAAAAACATTAGCTACGGTCAGAATTTAGTTTCCGCGTACTTATCAAGTCTGCTTCTGCCTATCAGGCATGCGGATGAACAAGCAAAAATAGAGAGCGAGACCATGTGTATTTTTCCTGGATGTTGTTTGATGTGGTTTTGGCGTTCGATTGGCAAAAATTGGAGAGAGAGTGAAAAGGCTCGAATATGGATGATAAAATGTCTATAAGCGTCAGCGTGACTTGACCGGATAGGGTATTATTATCGAACGGAACATCTCAGAAAAAAGATTGATGGAACACAAGCAAAGTAATAATATCGTAATCTGATAACAAAACAGGAAAAGACTTGATGGAAGACCTGGTCCATGGAAAAATATTTAGCGAAACCTTTCTTCTTGCCATTTGGGATATATCCTTATCCTTGGTTTGTTGTTGCTGATGACGATAATAATATTATATATAATAATAATAATAACAAAACACACGGGACGCAACGCGGGAGCCAAGGATGAGAATAAGGAGCACACATCATCTTGCAAAATATTAATTAAGTGATGATGTCAGTCGATGTATGGGCGTAGGCTTTTCATGGAACGGAAAATGTATTGGAGCCTGAAGGAAACGTGATATAAAGCTGGAGCGCAGAATGACGCCGAGTTATTAATTTTGTGACGAGAGGTGCTGATGGTGCAGACAAAAGACCAAAGGGCGGGCTTTGTGTTGAGCGAATTGAAGCGAAAATATAATACGGATTTGTATTATGACCCGTGTCAGGAATTAGTGAAGCCTATGGAAAGTGAGCGAGGTGCGAAGTGCGAGGGACGAGCGCTATAAATACAACGCTTTTATGAAATTTGCGATTAATTTGATTAACCTGGTCTATACAAACAGGATTAGGCTTTTTGGAAACAACTACAGGCGATGACAAAGTCAGATGTAATAAAGTACATCGTCTATCCTAGCAGCGTTAGGCGAGACCGATTTCTCAAAACTGTTTTTAAAAAAATATATGAGCTATTTTGTTCCACTAATTTAGACTCTAGAGTTAGTTAGCTCTATTCTAACGTAATAAGATTTAAAATGTCAAAAAAGTCAGTCGTTGTTAAAATCTACTCCACGCCACGGCTACGAACAAATTGTTAATTTGTCTACCAGTTTTAGACTCGTTCACTTTGTTGTTGTCATATGTTGGACATGATGAGACAAAATTGGCGCTTAAATTGATGTTCTTAATTTGAAGCTTTCGGGTGATTTGATAATTAATTAAAACATAAACTTACTTCTTGCGGCGGCACGTCAAAGGACACAGTTCGAAGGTCGACACATCGATAGGCATCGATACAGGGGAGGATGAAGAAGATTCCGGGACCTCTTGCTCCGCCCCTTCTCAGCCGACCCAATCGGAATATCACGGCTCGCTCGTATTCTTGTACAACCTGTAATTACATATCGGTTTCCAATCAGACTTGAGTTTGCCGCACAATATATGTCCTTCGTTCCTCTTACCAATGTACATACACACGCCCTACTTATCAAACAAACTATCAACGAAAATTGTGCCGTGTATTCTCGCTCTGAATCCTGTCATTTTGGTGTTCCAAGTAATCGATACGTTCTAACGAGCTTCTACAGCAATTTTCAGCAAACTAGCTATTCATCGTATTCGCGCAGACACTTCATACACGTAGTGTTTGAAATAGACCATTCTTCAAGTTTTTGATTGTATTAGTGTAAATAGTTGTCGGTTTTTTTAAATATTCTGTATTCAGGTCTTTGATGAAAATTGACGACAAAACGTTATATTTATACACTTACTTTGAAGCAGAAAAAGATGGAGATTGGTATTATACAGATGAGGAGCATAATTGAGCCAAATGTCGCGAGGACTTCAATGAAGCCCGATGTGTCTGGTCCTTCAGCTGTAGGAGGAATCAAAAGGTGGATTAAAATTCAATTGTTAAAAATCAATCAAGAAAAGTTATCAGTGCCGGTCATAACAAAAACCCAACGAAGTACTCAAGCGCCAAGGACTTACAAGCATCATAGCCCCCAGCTCCAGCTTTGGGCATTGGTCTTGGCGGATCATTTTCTGCCATGCTGTTAATTAATGGTACTTGTTAATTTCAGGTAAACTTAGTTAGCAACTCGAACACAAAAACGACGTGTGTTATGGTTTATATCAAGTTCTTGGTCAGGGTATTAGTATCAAACGAGTCTGATTTTTCAAAGCTGATGTAGCAGGTATTCACAGTTGAGATTGATGGTGAGATCCTCCCTTATGCCATAGCCGGTGTATCCCATACTTCTCGGCGGAATCGGCGTCGGCTTTGGAGGAGCCGAAGTGTGGCTTTGATGGCTCATGAATGTTTGAGTTGAATGTTCACTAGTACGTCCACTTCTATGACCACCCGTGTTTTCCGAATCGTTCATATTTTCCTAAACACTCGCCTTTTTCCAAGTACCTCTTTGCCCACTTGCCACTTGCGTACTTGCGTCACCATGCAATTGCAATAATTGAGCACTCTTTTAACACCTGCTCTTAAACTAGAAGAGCTGACGCTCCTTACACTTTGAAGACGTCCGGTTGGAACAGCGGTGAATTTTTCTCACAGTTAAAAAATTATCTACTCGGTCCGTACCTTTGGTACGTCTTCACCCGTCGCTACACACCTGGTCACTGACGCGAGTGTCCCGAAAGACAACCACAAGCCACGATGACGACAGGTTGACGAGTTGGGCGTCGATGAGTGACGAGAGGAGAAAAGACGGGCTAATTATTGTGGCATATATAACTAACATGAATTAATGATTCAATCAGACAAAGCTCTTGGTTTGGCAGTGTCCTGCTTTCAAGATACATTTGTCCTTGTGTACACTTTAAGTTCCCTGGCTCGCCCGAAGAGGGACCACCGTCGACACTTGCAGCAGCAGCAGCAGCTACCTGAATCAAACTGTGAGTTTTGCTGGTTTCGCTATGACTGTCGTTTTAGGTAATGGTCGTAATATCCGATGTTTATCGATAAGTAAGGCACACTATTTGTTGTTGTTGTTATATCGTGTTGTATGTAGTGACTGTGACTATTGGCGTTGGACTTGAGAGAAGAAGACACTTTATCGCTTCGAAAGATACCAGGTGAGCAATTATTAGCAATTAGCGAAATGGAAGTAAATTCGCAACCTCGACGAGCAGAGATGCATTATGGGAATAACGCGATATCGCGTTGGCATGCGATGAATATATACCTCAAGTGAGGACGAGTAGGCAGCTCGGAGCGACAAGTGTCTTCTGTCAAGGTTTTAGAAGCGGGTATTAGAAACAAGACAAGCAAAAGAATAGAAGAAAGGAGCGAGGAATCGAGCTCCTTGTGTAACCAAGCAAGTTGAAATAATAGCAGCAGCTAGCATAGCGACTCACGGCAAATACAATTTAGCTCCACTTGAACTTTGTGTCCTGAGCGTCGGTAGGAATAATCCATGAGGAAGTCGGCTTTTATACATGTATTTCTTCGTCCATTTGCCAAAATATTCACAAGAGCCGCATTGTTTATATACACAAGACAAGCTGGCTTATTCCATCAGAGCGCCAATTGCCGACACATGTGTATACATTTGCTTTTGATAGCTCTACAGTTATAGCTGTCTCTCATCGTCACGAACGCAACTAAATAAAACACACACAAGTATATAAGCAGAAAGAAGAATATGTAGAATTATGTGTACTTTTGTTGCTAGATACGGCGGATTTCTGATTCTTTGATTACGTGTTGTTGTCTGCAACTGATGATATACGTTGGTCCGGAGAATATAATGATAACACAGCTACTTATGTGAATTAGACGTGATTACGGGTGTTTATCAAGACAGTGGGCGAAGACAAAGTATATTGAAATTGGCAAACTTCACAGCTCTGTGTAAGATACATTTGGAGCTTTTGGAAGCATTCTTGATTGGAATAGAATTTTGTGTAGATTGTAAATGCACTGAAAAAAAAGCGGTGAAACAAAGTTGTACACATATGGAATATGGAATTTGCGAAGTAACACGAAAAATAACGTAGGTCTCAAATATCCCACGCTGATAACGAGACAATTTCAAACATGCCTTTCAATTTCTTTTGGAGACACTTTAAATTCTCAAACTGAATCTCAACTGGATGGATTTAATATTAGGTATTCGTTTTTGCAAGATCAAACTGCACAATTTTCAACGATGTTGAGAGAAGTCAGAAAATCTGTTTGACAAACAAGTATAGCCGAAACGGAATAATTTCGCCAAACGACAACTGTAAATCCGCTTGTCGTAAACGAATCAGCTACACTAAATAAGCATGACGATTGAATAAAGGCGGAAATAATAAGCTGTGCTGACGAGAGAAGAAGTAAAACTGTCTAATAAAAGTTGCAGTTGCCGATTACGATTCAAGAAAAATATACTCTTGGAAATTGCAAAGGAAATTGGCACCGACACTGGCGCAAGTATTTCCGGAACGCATCTTCGCCATATGAAGGTGAAATCAATGCGTTTATGTGGCTACAAACAGTGAAAGAATGAGGAAAAGTCATGTGCACTGGAAGTCCATATAATGGCATATGGGGGGAGGAACGCTAGAAAAATATTTGTTTCCCGAATCACAATCTCTAACGGCACCCAAATATCAAGTCACTACACAACTATTTCACAAGGTTACAATATTATCATGAATATCACAGTTTCAAAGTTCTTTACGTTGCTATACCATGAAGTTGCTGAAAGAAATATCTGTGAATTTTGTAAACAGTTTGCAGAGTTTGGACGAATGATTAACTGCTCTGAATTTATGAGTCAGTCGGTGAAATAAATCGGTTTGGCAGATGAGACCTGAAGCGGAATGGTTGTGCCCGATTCTTTCCAGATGACGTCGTCTAATTTAGATTTCAGATAAGATGCACCTAATGAGAGGGTTGGAGACAGAATTTCCCCGTGTAAATTACCCACTAACCGACGTGAAGAGAAATCTTATAGCCATCTGCAAATGTGCGACTAAATGCGAAATCCATGTCATTTGCAACGACATGAAAAGAATTCGCCATCTTGGCTCAACGGGTGAGAACAAACTGCGTGTGCATGGGTTGGGTGCAAAAGCAAAAGATAAAAGATTTATTTATTGGATTGGATAAGCATGTATGTTCAAAAAAACTTGCACGACTTTGCCTTCCGCCATTTCAGTACATAACGTTTTCACATTATTCGAAAATAATTACCCGTGCACCGACAAGTCAAGCGTCATCTCGAAGCTTTTGGTTAACACCCGACGGCGGGTTTCAAGTGACTGAAGCGAGCGCCAGCGACGCACCAGTAACAGTAAGATAATTTTGTTTTGCACATACCGTAAATAAATTCGGGTAATTTTTTACCCGCGTCTACACAATAGCAGGTCGTGACAAAAAATTCCTCGGGGAGTTGTTCACCTCTGATCTTCTGCCGAGTCTGCAATTCTTTAACTCTCGAAAAGCCGATGATTTATTTTCCTGTGGCCAATTCGAAAGACTTGCGAAAATTCCTCAGCTTTGGAGCCTAAAACTGTTGGTGAATTAAGCCCACTAAAGAATCGTTCAAAGAAAAGCCCTCGGTTGACATTACTAAGGGAGACGGGTATCAGTCAATAACAATAACATTTACTCAAGGAATATCCTTCATCGCAGACTCGCTATGTTGATGGGCTTGCTGATAACGTTGTGACAAGCGGTGAAGGATGGTAACTGCCCTAATGTTGTTTTGGGGAAAATAACTATTAGCTAGATGTAAACCACCTCCGACTTTGTAGCGGCTCTGGTGGAATTCTGTTGAACGTTTTCAGTAAAGAGCCCATGTAAATCAACATTTGTCTCAAGAATCACAGGAAAAAGCCTGTCTTTGGAAGAAAGTTTTCAAAGAAATTCTATAGCCAACATACAAAGTACACATAACAAAAGGAATCTCGGCTGACACTGATTGTTAGTATATGTCGTTGTAGCTAAATGCGTGCATAAAGAGCCCCGAAATCGGCAGCTGAGCACAGACAAAGTTGGTGTGGAAAAAGTTGACTTTTCCACAAGGTGGTCCTTTTTGTCGCAATTATCCGTCAGGAAGTTTGTTTCTCTCCTTTTTACTTCTTCTTTTGGTGCTTTCAGTCCAAGTTCAGAATCCAACTTTGATTTTAGAGAAACTCATTCGACAAAGCCAGCCAGCAAAACCCGCGCATACGTGTGTATAGTGCGTAAAAGTTGTCTGGAGTCTGAATCCAGCATTATTCACCGTAAAAAGTTTCTTTGAAAAATTAAAAGCAAACTTTGCGGATTTGAAGCTCCAATCCAAGGATTGCTCTCAGGTATATATACATACATCAAATATGCCTCAGCTCAAGGCGTTTGATTTCTACTGAAGCTGAAGTCATAGCTGACTTGAGCTTGCAAAATCATAAACTTGGCAAATGCAGGAGCAATATTCACTCATCGTTCCAAAAAAAACTTCAAATCTTGTTCAGCAACAAGGCTGAAAGAAGCCGTATATATTTATATTTGTTTTGTAATGAGATGGCCGGACAAAGAAAAGACGCTGAAGAAGATTAGATGATGATGACGTGATATTTACGCTGCCACTGAATGGCTGTCTTACGGCACATTCAATCCCGAATAACCCAGTTTCAATATCCGAGACAGCTATTGACACCATATTGCTTTCATATCAATAAAAAAGTATGAAAGCGTAGGAAATGATGCTGAATGGGGCGTGCTTGAAAGCTGTCGATGGACTTGGTTTTTGCTGAGAGCTGCTGCTGGTACCATACAAGCTTCGTTACGCTTTCACGTACGACTTGGAAAAGTGCTGCTGCTTCTATCCACGGTTCGATGGAAATCACGATTCGCTCTTGGAGCGAAATAGAAGAGCGACACTGATGCCGGCGCTGCTGTTAGAAGCGTAGCGGCAACGGCATCATTATCGCAATAACGAGCCGGGTTAGCCATACCGTGCAGTGCTAATACCATCATTTCATCTCCAGGTTTGGAAACCGGCCAAGCGAAACAACGGGTACACAGTTAGTTGTAGTACATACCTCTGAAGGCTGTAACGGTTTTTTCGATATAGACAACGCGGGACTCAGGATCCAAATTGCATGGGATCGAATAGAAATCCGTGTATGTTCTATTCGAAAAACAACATTTGCTCTTGTTCAACAGCATGTCACGGGAGTGTTGTAATTAGAACTGCTGGTTGAGTCTGGAGCTACTACTACTGAGACCGCCTTGTTAATTTTGCAAAAGTTTCTTTCTCTAGTCCAGCTCCAGCTGCATGTTCTTTTGCAACTGGACCAGAACACGTCTGGGCTTTTGCATGGACACTGGCGGCGAGTAATTACAAATTCTGTTCGTGAAAACCATGGGAGCTTGGTTGGTGATTCTGTTCCAGCTTTTCTGTCTGGCATTTCAGCGCTTTTGTTGATTCATTTGCTATATTCATTCATAATTGAAATTATATGCTATGTATACACTTTTTCAAATACCGAAAATGGCATGGCGACTCGCTGAAGTTACAGTTTGAAAATCTTTTCTCCAGGATTGGTTGGCAAAATCCAGAGAACTGGTGACGAGACACAAAAATACGTTCGACCCTAATCCAGCATTTTATGCTCTGGTTGTAACTAAAACTATTTATTTTCAGACCTTTCTCGATTCCAGTATCCTTAATACATACTAATTTATTACCGAGCCGCATGGACGACATCAAAGAGTGACGACACACAAGTAACTTTGGACAAAGAAATCAAGCTGCATTTTCAGCGTATATATATACGTGTATCTTACTACATGGACCAGAACAGTAAACTGAACCTTTGAAGCCCAATAGAGATTTTACGTGCGTAATAAAATTTTATACTCTCCTCCCAGCGTCTTTTGCTGAACGAACGTTGGTCGGAGGAATGTCTGGAAACGCTGGAAGAACTGGAAGGCCGACGGTAGCATGGAAATGACGACAGTTTTGGACCTTGCTTGCAAGAGCCGAAATAAGGCAGAAAATGGCTTGATCGAAAACCAAACGCTCTATACGCTTTTGTTATGACCGGACGGAATTTGAGAGGAAATGAAAATGGATCCAGGACGCTGCTGCTGCTGCGTTGTTGACTGACTGCGACTCGATTTTGTCAATATACTTGAACAGCAGACAGCAGCGTTTAGGATAGCGCGGTTTTAACGACTAAAAATGTGGTCGACTCACCTTCATACGAAGCGTCGTAGCCTGTGACTGATCTTCGAGGCTCTTCAGTGGGAACGTTGAGGTTGGCGGGGCTCTTTGGACCTCCCGCACTTGAGATCTCTGTCATTTCCGCCATTGGAATGTCAAGGAGCGGAGGATCTGCAAAAAAATATATTAAATTATTAAACTATGGTATTTTGAAAGACAGACGAGAGGCCCAATGTTGCATTTGGTTTGAAATTGTGGCGATCGATTATTTTTGATTGCTTCGAAATTGCTGGAGCTGTGTATGATGGGAACTGGAATTACGAACCGACGGCTCTTGCAGAATATTATACTACGAACACATTAACAAGTGGAAAAGTCGAAACGACCAAGTATAGGGTTTAACGGTTGAAAGATTTTAGAAAGTTTTATCACTTGAATGAGCATTCAGCAGTAGCCGTTGTTAGTGACGGCGGCGGCGGCGGTAGAAAAGAGAGAAAGTTGCGTCAAATGATGTAATACATCAAACAGGAAATTCCTCAATGTCAAAACGTCTAATGGTAGCGAAAAGGGAGAGCAGAACGAGCAGGGTAAAGCTTTTAGAAATCACGGGAATTTTAGTCCAGAAAGGAGCCCGATTTAGAGCGTTGGAGAAGAACAAGACGAAGGGGATTTTGCAGAGGACTATTTGGACTTGACGTCTCAGGAAATCTTCCCACGACACAATAATGTACTGAAATTCCAACTGACGGCCCGACGCCAGTAATCAAATTACCAACCTCATGTTCTTTTCCTAACCGAATTTATCGGAGGAGGAGTCCGTAAGAAGAAAGACACATAGTTCGAATAGTATGCCAACACCAAAACACGGACCGCAAAAGGCAAAAACTACTTCAAGGGATTTCAAAAGACATACCAGAGTAACTCAAGTGTGGCTTTGGCTATTAGTGGAAGCGGAACCAGCCGCGTCTTTTTACTTTAGCTTCTTCTTCAACCAACAAGGCTAAAAGCCAAGGCGTGGGTAATCAATATAAATTACCGTCTTTGAACTCACCTCCTTTTGTCGGCATGATGGCCAGTACAGTATCAATCTACACTATTGATGATCACGTTTGAACTACAAATCAAAATTGATTCGTTTTGACACTAATTGCCATTAAGCTTCACCTTGAACAAAATTTCAACTCACTAGTCACAAGAGAGGCCGAAACTTCCACTAACGGACGTGTAATTTAATTGTGGGACAACCTCCGGGTTTCCGCAAAATCCAATTTACTTTTCATGTTCAAAAAAGAATATTATTGAATCAGTCCATTCTCAAAAGAACCCGCCACAACAGCCGCTGTCCCGAAAATGAGCCAAGAGAACCGAACCGTTAGAATAGTGGGAAGGAGACTCGTTTCGATTAATTGACCGCTGGCGACTATTCCGGCATTGTCTTAGTAGGTACAGCGGATATAATATGTGACAAGTGAGAAAATGCCAATTTCACATACGGTGAGTACATTCCTTCGTGTACATATATCAACGTCATCAACACTTTTGCTAGAGTTCCACCACGGGCTTTATCAGCTGGAAGATTGTTTTGGTGAGGAACGTATGTTTACAAATATGTATCTATACGGACTTGCGCTACTATCCATCCGGAAGTGGAGCAAGGAGAAAGTTAGCCACAGGTGAGAGAGCGGTAAAATAATACATATATACGAGTAAACCACTGTTGTTCTCATACATACAGACCAATGTGTACAAAGTACTGACTGAGAGAAAAGAGACGAGAGTAATTTTATCATTACAAGTTTCTTGGTTGAAAATAGAGGGCACGCAATGTCCTCTAGCAAAAGCCCGCTTTCAATTACAGACTCTATAAGCTAGAGCCTCTTCTAGTATTCTATAAAAAATGATGTAATCATGAAGCAGTAAATTTGATCAATTTCATTCAAAAAATATTAGCGGTTCTAAATCTTCTTTTCGGCGCTCTATAGAAGTCATCTTGAATCATACATAAATATTGCTGTACCAGCATAAGCATAAGAGGTTTACTTGGTCAAAAAAAAGATTACTTTTCTTGTCAAGTCGATGAAAATTTTTCATATCCGACTTATCGACCATTGAGTACTGCTAGCTAACCATCCGTTCAAATCTGGAGCCATTTACCAATATATTTCAGTCCTCAAAGGCCTTCCCGAAGCAATCAGGCATGCAGTCCAAGGCTTCAGTTCGAAGCAGTTCATATGTACAATTTGCCACAGTTGGAAATATCCACCCCCCCCCCCCACTTCCAAAGCGTTCATCCGCAATTCAACTTGATCTTGAGTATGAGGAGACGCTATACGAATGTCCTTCAATCCATGTGTACACAAAAGAGCTAAAACGAAGTACTTATTCTGCTCGATATGTCGATATATATACGCTTGTGAATATATGGATGGCCCTCTGGCTTGCTTTGCTTGCAACTGTCGTTTCTTTTTTCTGGCATGGTGCCGGAAGGCACGTTTATTTCAGCGTCTTTTGGCTTCTAAAAATAGTCTGGGTGAAAGTGCACTTTCTCTACTCTGTTCTATATTAAGCTGCTGGATGGGAGACTGTAAAAAAGTTTGTGTATTCAGTGCCATCCTTAAGAGTGTGTATAATACGTAAGATAAAGAATCGCTCCTATATCCATCACCACAGGTTTCGTTTCATTTTGTGGCCTCGTTTTTCTACAGATATTGCAAGAAACTTTTCTCCTTCTTTCACGGTCTTTATAATTGAAAACTAAACTATGCAGATGAAACTTTGATAAAACTTTAATACAAATTGCCAAGCCTTGTGGTGGTCTGATATAGGAGCAGAGCAACCTTAAATCACCTGGTTTCCTTCTCTCTGCAAGTGAATCTTCTCCATCCAACCCAACACCACGTGAAATAAATGAGAGAAAGTAGTGACGCAAGAAATGTGTATGCGTCATTGGTCCACATACATAATGTCACGGCTGACATGCCAGTCAGTCTGTGATGCAACATTCCGCAGACATTTGGCCAGAGAAACCACGTGAAACCTGACCATAGCGAGCTGCAGGTTTGGACGCCTATTTTTTAATACGTGATCCTGCGAATTCAGAAGAGTAAAACTCTCGAGTATTTACACATCCTTCCAACGAATTTCATCATCAATTTTGTTAGTATGGCGGGAATACGAAAGCCCGGGTGATGTAAATTGAAGACTTGTCTCTGCTGGTTATGGCGCAGGAGAACTGGAATGTTTCTGCTAACTTCTGGAGAGCCGGCTGGAGAATCTCACAAGTAACAAGTATATGGTCGTTTTGAACATTGCAGATTATCTCCAGGCCAGACCAACTGCGGGAAACAAGGTGATGCAATTTTCATGATGGGAAAAGCAAGAACATGGGAAAAGCCCATCGGGAAGAGCGCAGAAGACACACAAGATTTTGAAATAAACATAAGGCGGTTTGGCTTTTGGGCTTTGCTCTGGAACTTGAGAGACGGAAATTCAAGTCATACAAGAAAGAAAATGAAAGTCGCTGTAACATTCTGTCATTCGCTTGTCTCCTCATTCTTGTTTGTCATTTCCACAGGTTGACTGAAGCCTTTAAGCTTAATGATGATCAAGTGATGGTTTCAGGAAATTGCGTAAAAATTGCATCTGGCTGCCATAGCGCAGAAATATTTTGCTGATGGCTATGAGTTGAAAAACTTTCAGAAACAGAAGCCATAAACGTCTGCTGCAGCTGAAAGATGGTTCGATGTGGTACTAGACAGAGCTTCGCTTCAGGCCGCAGAGTAATTGGTAATTAGAAGTGAATAGGACCATGTTGGGGCACAACCCAAACACGTGAATCAGTCTTTATCAACTTTGAAGGCTGAAAAGGTAAGGCGAAGGAAGAAGAGAGAAAGTGAAATTAGTGAATCCCGAAGGTACCGCCGTGTGGTAAAGGTAAAGGCGAAGTAACCAGAGGTGAGTCTGCAGAATTTCGAGAAAGCCGAGTCAAAATCAGCAGGGGCTGAACCGCTGCAAAAGAAGAAACTTGTGTTTGCTCCTAGATACGTATACAGTATGTGGAAATTGTGGTGAAAGTTGTTGCTTCAGTGATGGCGGCTAATCAGATTAAAATTTACGACCAGAGAAGCATAAGCACACGTTCCGAATAAGGGACGAGAATACAGGGCGTTCGAAGATCGCTAAACGGTATAACGAGTAGTCGGGCGTAATAATTCTTCCGGTTAACAAGTTCACAAGGCTGGAAATTTGGAGCCTGGAGTCGAGAGTCGGGAAATTGTATACGCGGAACATGGGTGGCAGTGTTGTAATCTTTGGAAACGGTTCGAAGATGGCTTTTGAGATTCATGTTCTTCCTGTATACTGAACAAGTAATAACGCCGGAAGTAAAACTAATGGGTTTCAGTTTACTAAAGGATGAGCCGAGAGGTTCTTAATTCATGTCCTTCCACCATAAAGACCTGTTGCAAAGGATAGGAAAACAAAAGCGTCATTTGTCTTGCTACAAAAGTATCAGTTGTTTTGCAGAAACAACATGTTGAATTGCAAGAAGCTCTTCAAGTTTTTTCTCGGTTCGTGCAGCAGTATCGGAATTAATGGTTACGTGATACATGCAACAAAGAAAATATCATTGATGCAAAACACGAATATGGAAGCGTATAATATCCTTGGAAGGCTTCGCGATCGGGATTCGAGAAACAGCAGGATTTTTGTGGCATTACGGGGACAGAGAGGGATATGAACAAGCAAATATTTTCCTCATTCCGGGCAAAACAATATTGAACCTACATGAGTTTAAGTTGGTTGAAGCCAGCACGTCGTATGGTCTTACCGCAATGATGAAAAACGACTCGTCGCTTCATTCTCCAGTAGGAGAAAATTCAGAGTCTGGTGAAAGTCTGTATAGCATTCATATATTTTTTGGCAATATAGTACTAGCAGACTAGCAGTACTGGCTTTTTCGAAAGCTTCTTGTGAAATATTTACAGAGTGGGACAAAAGTAGAAGAAGAATTCCAGTTTGTGTAAAGTCTAGAAGAGTTTCTACAGCCGTCTTGTTCTGTATGTGTAAGAAGCTGTCGAAAAAAGCACCAACGGCAATACATAACACTGAAGGTTTGAGGTAACAATATTAGATTTTCTACAAATCCAACTGCAGAGAAAGAGAAAAAGTAGTCTACTGGAGCCGCAAATTTATCTATACAATGCATACACAGTACAGGACGGCGTTAACAATGTGCATGTCGGGTATTGTGGGAGCTTTAGATGAAATTTTGAGAAGACGAGCAAGAAAGCCACACATCTCAATGGTGTTGACGGTGGTGAATAAGCCTCTGGAATATTCGCCATGAATAGTAATTTTGTTTGAGGCAAACATTGGTCTGGCGCTTCAGTGTCAAACGAGAATTTTGTACATTCCTGCATGACGTAGATTGTAGATATGCAATAAAAGAGAGAATCACGTGCAAAAGTAATATAGCCAAGAAGACTCTACGATTTGAACGATTTCAAAGTGTGTATATATTGCAACAAAAATGGAAGGCTTTCTAGTAACTTTAAACTAATTATATGCTCGGTCTAAAAGTAATACCAAATTTTGTGTTGCTTGTTTCAAAGCTGTTGTAGGGAAACCTTTCAGAAACCGCAGGTTTTCATCATTTCCACAAAAATCTCATTCAATTTTTGTTCCTCCAAGCCTCTGGTTTTAGGCTGGATCACTGCTACTTTCAATATGATCCGCAATATCTCCACAACTTGCCCTGAAGCAGGTATTGTTTCCTATTGAAATATTCATTTCCTCTGGCATACATTCATCCCCGTGTAATAAGAAACAACACATCTCGTCGAGCTGGAGCTTACGAAAAAAATACCCAATCTTGCCTATATTTTTCCAAATGTGTATCTACCTACACGGATCTCGGTGGTTTTATCGAGTTTTTTTAGCAAAATCAAAAGAAAAAACAAAAACAGCTGTCTGCTCGGTTGGAGGAAAACAAAACGAAAGAGTAGCCCAAGCGAAAATAACAATGGACAAAGCCCGTTCACAAGTAGATACAGGATATGTTTGTCTTGTGATTTCTGTGTACTTCTGAGAATCAAGTTTATTTTTGCCTCCCAATGCTGCTTGCAAAAATGCAAAGGTCTCTCGCTGCAAAATATATTTGGTAAAGTCTAGTATCGTATATCGATCTCACGTTAACAAGGATTCAAGGATGAGAAAAACAAAATGGAAATCCCTCGGGTGTTAGCTCCGGCATAACATAATATATAATGACATTCAACATCCAACGCCGTGTTCGCAAACGTCGTAAACCATTTCCGATCGAATTGGCAACGAGTACCTTGGAGCCTACCTGACTAAGAAAATGTATCGTTGCTATCTGCTACGTTAAAACATTACTGCACTACGTTAAAAACTTCAAGTTGACCCGAGATGGATTGGAAGGCTAGAAAAAAACACGTGCATTCAAGACTGCCTTGTTACCTTGTTGACAACCGCTCCGGATATGTGTTTATTAAAAGCCATTCATGGACAACTCAGAAACACGTACTTACTTTTTACATGGATATAGCTCCAAACTAGTGATGTGTTCCTATATAGATTTGCTTGTCTTTGAAATGACCTACTTGAAAATATTTATTCGACTCGCTTCATAATATATTCAACACGACCTCGTTGTATGTGTGTATGGCTCTTAAAAGGTAAAACTTAGCTTCGAATATATATTTGTGCTTGGAAAAGTTGAAAACCTGGCTTCCCATATTTCAACTTTGAAGTCTTGTATACAATTTAGAGTATATACATTGTATACACCAGCTTTTTAGATTCCAAGGAAACGAACCCTGTAAAAACATTTAGTTATGCATGACACGAAGGAGCGCTAGAACGCTAGCCCATAGTTTCTCACATTTTGTGTCTAGTACTTTTTGCATTAAGAGAAAAACTTTTAACATGCAAAAATTCAATTTTAAGGTATGCTGGTTTGTACAAAAATATATATGACACTTGAGTCAAGTTCCATAACCACTTGCATGTTATATGAACCGAGACATTTCTCCAAGGACTCTTTAAGAACTTATGGCGATTCTGATATACAGTGTCATATACAATTCGCAAGCTTTCGACGCTCGCTCCTCAACCCAAGCTCAACCAAGCATATCAAGCATTAATATTACGAGTGAAGAAATGCCAATAGACACTTGATGTTTCGCTAATACAAAATTCATTGCCGAACCGGTATTGAAGTGTATCGATTTTGCACGCCTTCGATCCACACAAATAAATATTACATGCACGGGCGAATAGGGCGAATATGCACGCAAACATATTTCAAATATCCAGGATATCCATTTAGCCGCATATCCTATCATTACAAGCTTTCTAATGAGTTCTGTGTCATGGAATGGACTCTGAAAGGAGGCGGGGTTGGCAAACAGTTTGATGACTCAGCTTTTAGTACACGTGTCTATAATCAACGGCTAATTTTGGCAACTAACATACATTCAGGTTATATAAGTCACACAGGTGACAAGGCAAAAAATAGTCATCCGAGGCTATAATTGCAGCTATTGTAAATTCCCGGTCAATTGAGGAAACAATTAAAAGTATTTCGAGAGGTTGAACGACAGGTAAAAAAGGTTTATGTTTCCAAAAAGGGTTCAAAACCCAAAGATTCTGCCGTCTCTGCTAGGTATTTGAAACTTCAAAAGCTTCAAGAAGCGCTCAAAGCAAACTTGAATTATAAACTTGCTGCGAGGTTCTCTGCCAGTTTAGGTGAATTAAGAATTTTTTAGATAAGGCCATAATATTCCTGGTATGAGGAAACGACCGTAATTTTTCTACCCGACTTTTTATCAAGTGACAGTGGGCGAAGGAGACCAAGAATATTATATTCATAAAATATTATACCGAGCCGTGCTGATGAGCATGTACGAGACCATCTCCTCCTGGCAGGTTTATTATGAGAAAGTTGTAAAATATACCAGAGACAGTAAAGAAGTAGAAGAAGAAGACGACGACTTTACGAATACGAACAGAACATGAAGAAGAAGAAGAACCGACCGACCGCTGCTTCAGCTTTCCCACTAAACCAAAAAGTCCACATGGAACCACAGAAGCCTGTTGGCTTTGGCTCTCCTGCCCGCCCAACGCTTCCAGGAGCTCTTTTGCCAAAGTATTCTCTTGACTTGGATGAATATTTTAATACACCCCTGACATTAATTTAGCAGAGGACAAGCACCCGCTTAACTCAAATTCGCCACGTCTTCTATATTCCTTGAGCTCATCTGACTTGACTCTGTGAGACCCAAAGTTTTGGACTCGAAGGGAGCCAAAATGAAATAGTCATTTTGCCAGGCACGCAGGTAAACTGGAATACTATAAATTTCCGAGCCCTTAAAATAGCTGCGGCAAATCTAAAAATACCTATTCGAAGTTGCAAAAGTTGTAAAATTTTCAAGACACTTACCTGACTACGGTCATAAAATTCTTAAACGCGCTCTACAAAGGCTCCACTAAATATCTTGAGCACTGAATTCCTTGCCAAAATTAAAGTTATTGCTATTATGACACTTTGCACACTGTTTTTACTTGGTTAACACCACGTGGAATCGATTACCCAACACGTCACACAAGTCCCTGTTGACAGCCCGTAATAACCCAACGGAGGAGCCAAGATGACTGCGGAAGTATACCGATACCGATGCGAGTAGCTGTTGCTTTGCGAATTGTAGCGATGGGCGCCTGGTTCCACTATGGTTCGGGTAGGAGGCTCTTGCGGTTTCGCTTGTTGTTTTTCCTTGGCTTTTGCTGTAGCCGAATATATAGCGGTTCACAGGATACCAGTAGACAAGAAATATATCAACAAAACAACAACACTGTTAAAGCCCATGTGTAAACATGGTGGGGGATTATGGCGAGTAATTTATTTCAGGTTAGGTTTTTGGCACTTCCACCGTGTCCGTCCACGGTTACAAAAAACCAGTGTCAATTTCGCACGTTCCTTCGCGGAGGCTGAAAAACAGCAAGTCTCTTCTCTGTCGACTGGAAAAAGCAACTGACTTGATCTAGCGGATGTTCTTGTGGACGAAGCAGATGATTTTATTGAACGGCGGCGCACTCGGAGGATCCAAAAAGTTGCGTGTGTACTTGGTTCAGTGTCGAGATGCAGAAAGTAGCAAAAGAGCCAAGTGAAAGCGGGAACTTTGCTCGGAACTCGGTCTATGCTTTTACTCTCTTCTTCTCCCTATGTACTTGGTTTGCTTTCTCCAACTTGTTTTCCTCTAAATTGTATGTATATATACGTATAGTTTGTGTGTGCTGTGGCGAGGTGGGGTAAGAAAAGAAGGAGAGAAATTCTAGGTTTCCAAAGGCTTGCGAGTTTCCTTCGTATTGTTGTACGTGTCAGCCGAATGTGTCTGTATTCACTACTTGTATGGATGTATATAAGACAGTCGTCCAAGATTCAACTACGGGCTTTTGTAATGTATATACAAGGATCGTGGGGAACGCTCGTTTTAAATTTCCCATGAGGTCCAGGAACAAGGACGGAAACTGTTTCTGGCCCTGACGAACTCTCTGCTAGTTGAGGTATCCCCAAGGGAATTGGGAACAAAAAGGAGAAAGCACTTAACAGTAAAACAAGAAGAGAATACCAACAAGAACAACAAGACAACAAAGGGACAAATGGATAAAGAGTCCATTCAAAGTCAGTCAGAAAACATGAGGCTCAGGCCAGACGTTGCTGACTTCTGACCAACCGCACTCGACAGGTTACATGTAATGAACATCAAGAGTTTGCGGCGACGAACAATAAGTTTGGTTCCTTACTGTTGTAGAATGTGTCGATTTTGGTGAAAAGGTCAGCTTGCTGGTGTAATACAATTGTTTCGAGTTTGTTTGAAATGTCGGTCAGTGACAAAAGGAAACCAATGTGTTTTGATATTTGACGGAGACCAATTGCCTGAAACTGGAACAGTGTCTGGTGGCTATGGTAACGAGACAAGACAAAAACACTTTGGTAATTCAGACCTGTCAACTCAAAGTCCGAGAAGGTGTGTTGTTGGGTACAAGGAGTCATTAGAAGAGTGTCTGCATGTATGGGCTTAAGCTACAAGTGAGTGAGCGAGTTACAAATGAAGTTTGGACAAAAGAGCGATAAACTCGCCGCGAATATTATACCTGTTCAGTTGGCCTTATTGTCAAACTAATGCATATTTGATGGAAATTCGGAGAGGAGAAGCGGGAAACATACATGCTTAGATATAGTCAAGGGAAAATCAATACAAGTCAAGACAATACTAGGATACATGACTCGAAACATGAAGAGCTGACTTGGGGGCGTCACTTTAAATTTAAGTCGAGACCTATCATGGAAGAACTGGTGTGTTATAGGATTAATGTCATTGACAGTTGGCGGGACGCTGTAAGAGCTTTTATGATTAGCGATTACATAAACGTTCGATCATTGAATGTCGGAGATAAGTTTAATGATGTGAAATCTATAGACTACATTTGATTGACGAACTAGAATACTATGACGATCTACGTACCAAAAACTGAATATGTACATGGAGATCAATGGCGATTGCGAGCAGCAAATTGCTTCACAGGTCAAAATCTTGGAGGCAGAACTGATTGAAGAATGTAGTGACACGACGAATTTGATGATAGCCTGGAGCCCTTTGAGCTATTTAACTTGAACGGTACGGTAAGGAACCCGAGATTTTACGATCCGCAATATGTCTACCAGAAGGTGGATTCGGCTGAAGGAATCTTCATTACACCCACACCGCCACCGAGTCGTCGATAATTCATGGAGCCACAAGCTTTCCATTGATTCGTGTCAGGATCGTAAACTTCAATGGTTTTCAAGTATGTTGTTCCGTCGAAACCGCCAACGGCGTAAAGTTGGCCATTGACTACTGCTAGTCCCACCTATGGAGTCATTGAATGGAATTAGGTTGAGCTAAGAATAGTAGCAGATGTAAAATATTCCGGCATGAAGTAATAAATTACCCCGCTTCTTCTAGACGACATGGCTATTATCGAGTTCCATGAGTTGGTCAAGGGGTTGTATCGTTCTGCTGATGACAGTTCCATGCAATCGTCACGACCACCGACGGCGTAGATCAGGTTGTTGTATACCGCACATCCCAAATGTTTCCGTCTCCTGTAAATTGGTAATGGATGATATCTGATATTACGAAATTCGACATTTTGATCAAAATCTTTATTAGGGGAAACACTTACGTAGACATTGGTGCAACTGCGACCCACTTGTTCTGACGGGGGTCATACCGTTCAACTGCAACAAAATAGCAAAATGAAGATCTGACGAGATTGAAAAGCGAGTTTATGTGATTATTCACTCTCAGTATACCTGTATTTAAGGGACACTGTCCGTCTGATCCACCAATAGCGTACAAGTAACCACCAAGCACTGCAACTGCTACCCCAAGTCTCTGGAAATTGCGAATTAGTCAATGAGTAATTTTTTCAAACATGTGCAAATAGCTTAAGATTCGTGAATTACCCTTGTGTTCATTGGAGCCACTTTCGACCATTTGTTCTCTTTGGGATCATACCTAAAACAAAAGTATGGACAACATGAGCTTTGGATTTGAAATACTGGTCAGGTTATACTAGGCATTCGATCATGCCTCACCTTTCAACTTGATTCAAACACTGAACGCCATCTTGACCACCAACAGCATATAAATGTCCGTCCAATACAGCCACGCCAACACTAGTCCTACAAGACGTCGTGGGTGCTACATCGGAACACCACTGATTTGTCTGTGGGTCATATCGCTCGATGCTGTTCAGGTAAGCTTGCCCATCGTGACCTCCAACAGCATACAGCAGGTCATTAAGCACTGCAACGCCAACACCACATCTTCGTTTCGACATAGCTGCCACCATCCTCCATTCTCCCGTTTGCGGGTCGTAACGTTCCACAGAAGCGATAGCGTCTCCGCTGCACCAACCTCCAACTGCAAAAACAAGTCCAGTTTAAATTCATCGTTGATTACATCTTCAAAACTTCAACCCGCTTCTGTATCTTACCCGCAAACAAAACTTCTCCTCTTCGAATGGGCTTCCTGGGTTTCGTCCTCGGTCCTTGCATCAACGGGCGTTCTTGAGGTAACAGAAGGTAATTTTTGGCTTCATCAACTAAATCTCGACAAGATTCGTCACTCTTGATCAGAAGTTCCGAACCCACCGTTCCGACTAGAAATTTGGGATTTAGGAGAGGCAGTCGAACATGCTGCAACACTTGAGGTAGGATAGGCCTTCTTTCGCCCACGTTGAACTTAACCCAAGCCATGACTGCATTGAACACTTGCTCTTCAGAGCGTACATTGAGTTCATCACTAGCGATAATGTCGATTAACTGATTGATTGGAAGTAGCAAGAATTCTTCGCTTGTCATAACTTCTTGGAAGTTGTGCTGTGGAAGTAAATCAAAGTTAACATTATAGAAACATCACACACACAAATATTCCACTTCATAAAAGTATTACCTGGGTGAACATGTCCGCTATTCGCAAAAGTTCTCTACAAGAATGAGTATCGGCAAAAGCTCGGATTCCTAAGCAATTCGATGGATCCAGCTGTTTCTTGAGGAACTCGCAGCACTTTTCCTGAATCTCGTCCAACTGTAGTAAGCATGCTGTGAAAAGATAAAGTTAAGCTGATTTCTAGTTCAAGACTAATCTAGCATTTCTAATAATGAGCTTCTTACCTGCAGGCAATAGAGTTTGTACATTAGTCTCGTCGATAACGACTTTCGAAGTGTAACAAAACTCAATCAAGAGTCCCATGGCGTGTTCGTCAATATCTCGAATCGTTATTTCTGTCTGTCGGGACTCTGCCAATTCCCCCGTGAACATGGCTCGAAAATATGGGCTGCACGCTGATAACACAACTCTGGAATGAAAATTCAATATGATCCATTAATATTATGATTACTCGTAAATTACAGTTAACGTGAAATGTATTACCTGTGAGCATAAATGGGCTCACGCATTCCAACATTCAGAACAACGTCACAAAGTTCATGGGATTGTCTGAGAAGATTCATCATGTCGAGCATGGACCGCGGATGTCGGTCTGAAATGTATTCCAGTCGGTTTGGGCTACTTGCCCGGTCCCCGTAAGGACCGATTGGTGGTTCGTACATTTTTATGTAATCACAAAGCAATCGTCAAAGACAGTCAATTGGGTTGCAACTTCCTGAAATCGTTCAAAAACAGAAAAGAAGATTCTTAAAATTATCTGCGCTTGTAACCTTCTTGTCATCAACTTTCAAAATTGCAGAAACTGTCCACTAACCTTATTGTGATTGCTATCTGTCGGTTCATCGGTTTACTTGAGTTGATGCTTCATATTTACGTACTTTTGGTGGTAGAAACACTGTCAAACTTGTCCTGATTATTTCTACATGGATACAATACAAGTATTTTCAAGTAACGCACTTCAAAAAGAAAGGCAGGGCAAAATCACTTTAATTACAAAAGAATTATTGCTATTTATTACGCTAACTGTTACATGAGATGCGAATGAAAGAATTTAAAGTACAAACAAATTCAACTGCACCCTAATTTCGTCTGTGTTTACATTCCGTCGTCTGTTATGAACGGTAGTTGGAACTCGCCTCGGATAGGTGGCGCGACGGTGCGCATCTTTCGCTCTGTGTCTACTGAGGTTTCCCCCTAAAGAGTTGTTTCCGTGATACAAACTTTCTTGTTTCCATGGAGAAATTTAGTTTCATCGAACGTCGAACAGAAAGAACGTTTCTTTAAAAAAATTATTGCGAAAAAACTATTTAGAACACAAGTCTAATTCTAATTGTAATGGTCACTTCGAGCGTCATGTGTGAGGTAACAGCTGAGGTTCTCTACATCTTTGACAAACGTAAACATTTAGTCCCACATCTGGCTTCTCATCAGATTCATTCGTGACAAATCTAATCAACTCTTTGCAAAGTTCCTTATCTTCGATTTTTTCAACTAGTTTCTTCACGGCGCAGTCGGTTCTGTAAAATTCGAAAACAACCCCAATGAAATATCTTCAGAAACATTTACTTTTGGCTGTGAGTGTTGAAGGCTCCTTACTGTGGTTTATTGTCAATTACTGTAGTCACGTAAATATCCAGCTTGTAACGGATAACCTTTTGGAGACGCACAAGGAAGCTTTCCATAACTGATAATTGATCGATTTCGGCGGACAGTTGGTGAACCCCAGATTTGTCCATCAGTACCTGTTGTGAAAAAAGTCTTTAGCAAAAAGTCTAAGCTTCTTTTGCTCAACAGTGCAGAAACCCTATTGAATTCAGCTTACATTGACGTCATTGACAATCACGCCCACGATCCAGTTAACGAGAATGAAGGCCATCATAAGGGTAGAAAAGAAGAAAATTAAGTGACTCATCAGTGGTATCCACGGAACACCCTCTTTTCCGTAAAAAAGCTCTTCATAATTAAACTCGCCCAAATTCATCACAAGAATTTTAGAGATGGCCCCAGGTAAGGTGTTGAATGCCTTTTGCTGCAAATTATAATCATTCGGAAGATCTGCTCAATAAATGTTTTTTATATTTCTTGCAATTTTTGAGAACTTACTTGAGGAAACAAAATACTGTAAGATATTGCGTACTGGACGTAGAAAACAAGGCAGGTTAGCAGCAAAGCCAAGAAGTTTTTTATGATCTGCAAAATTCAGTATGTTTATGTAAAGTTTTTCATAAAGTTTTAGAGAATATACGTTTTTGAAATTGAAAATACCTTTCCAAGAATTTGAACTTTGACGCCTAGTTTTGGAACCATGAATCCAACCTGCATGAGTAGCAGGTTCAACGATAGAATTTCCCCAATCTAAAAAACGCAAATATTAACATTACTTATTAAGGCTTTCAGTAAATCGTCTTAGAACATTTTACGTTTGTAAACTTACCGCAGCAAAAGCGTAATGAGAATCCGTCACGGTACATGTGGAAAGGAGAGGAACAGTTATCCATAAAACAGAAAATATACTGAGTAACTGCATCCAGTTTTCCAATTTTTTAAAATATCTATGCCTGAGAGGAATTATTTCAGTAACAACTTCTTTGCAGAAAAATATTCCGTTAGAAACCAAAAGAAACCACGCCACCCATCGCCAATTCTGTAGCTGACATTTCCGAGCATCTAAAATTGTAATCAAAATACATTATGAAGACCACACCAAAACAGATTCCTTCAATTAAAATTTTGAGTACATGCTTACAAGCTGCATTGACTGGGTCAAAAATTTGTTGAAGAGATTTCAAGCTATCAGTTCCGAACAGGTAGTTTAGGAAGCCCTTGGGCAGGTCATCATTACTTGTTGAATTTGTTTCACCTTTGCTGGTCGCGTTTGTCAAATTTGTAAAATTGTAATGTATCGATGCATACTCCGTGTGTCGACAATTAACAAGGAAAACTTGAATAACAAATGCAGAGTAGACTAAATACATTGCAATCTGTCAATAAAATTCGGTACCGTGCAATCAAGAAAAACCTGATTTTAGAATTGTTACTTATACACTTGATCGTAGGCAGAGTGAAACAATTACACACCTGCAGCAGAAAGGAAATCCAGAACCACTTGATTAGCTTATCCCTTTTGAACTTGACAAACAACTTGACGGCAATGTGTTTCAGAATAGCTTTTGCTCCTTCTTTGTTGCGGTTGATTAGATCTGTTAGCAGTGCTGTTTCCAAAAAAATCGGGTTTTCCTGTTTACGATTGACCATCGGTACGCCTATCCCGATGACACTGCTGCAAATTTAGAAACGGACTATCAAGTTTCATTTTTCCAGTTTTAAGCATAAAATACAGATTTCTGTTATATGCTCACCGGAAGAAAAAGTTAATTTCAGTGCTGGGGTCGCTGGGATCAAATCGAGTATTTGCGTCAACAGTAATGGCACGGTTCAGAATCTGAACGACGGCGTTATCGTCATCATTAGGAGCATTTTCATACATGAGGTCCAAGGCGGTTTTGCCTTCGTCGTTTCTGCAAAAGATTCAACTCCATCAGTAACTGTACGACAGCGTCAGTGCCATCAAACTAGTATTCACTTGATTGAACAGAAATATCGAATATGAACGTACTTCTTCAACAAGTCACATCGATATTCCCGTAAAAGAAGCAGGATGGACGTGAGGGAACTTTTTGCCGCCAGGTGTGCAGCAGTCTGGTTACCTTTGGCTTGCTTATCGATATACTGCTTCGTCAAGCTTGGCACGTGTCTGTTGCCTGACTTCTCATCAAGTCGTTTGGCTGTCTCCAGCAGTAGTTCAAGCCGTTCATACTTTTGAGATGCTGTTGGAAATAATTTTTGAACAGTATTAATATATATAATATATGTAATCCGCTAAAAATCAAATGGCATTTGACATTTACCTCTTGTCACACAAGCATGAAGCGTTGTTCTGTTTGTGACGCTTTCAATGTCCATTAATTCTTCCAGTTTCGTCACTTTTTCTAGTCTCTCTTTCAGATCTCTTATTGGGTAAGGTCCCGTTACAAGGTCGCGTAATGATGGTA